>JAEIJG010000311.1:0-33339 GCA_037289395.1 Beauveria scarabaeidicola | reverse complement strand
AAGAAAAAAAACCTTAAATATTAAAAAAAAAAAAAAAAATTTTTTTTATAAAATTATTATTTATAGGTTAGTAATTAATATATAATAATAATATAAAATAGAAGTAAGGATAATATATAATATAAGAGTAAGAGAAAAGTAAGGAGGACTTTATAAAAAAGTTAATAATAAAATAAAGAAGAATAATACTATATAAGGGTAGTAAGTATAGTATATAATAAGAGTATACTTATAAAAAAAATAGTTAGTTAAAGAAGAGAAAAAAGAAAGAAAGAAGAGAAGGTAAAAAATACTTTTTATAGAGATAATAAAGGTATAATATTATAAAGATATAATAAAAAGTAAATTTAGTATTAAAAGAGGCTATTATTATATTAAAAAAGCTATTTAAAGTATAACTTATATTATATATAAGCTATATACTTACTAAAAGTATATAAAGAAAAGGCTATACCTAAGTAATATATAGTAAGGTAATTAATAAGAATAATAAGTAAAAGATAAGAAAATTAAAGAGTATTACTAGGGGCACAGTTGCATTTTACTAGGGACATAGGAGCACGTGACACTCCACTAGCACCACACTAGCGTGGTACCTCTATTTTTACGTGCACGCACGCTATAATCTATATACTCTTTTAGACTTACCTAATTTAACACTAGTAGTGAGTATTATATTTTTCTCCTTTTTCCCTCCTTTTTCCCTCCTTTATCACTTAATAAGATTAATATTCCGGCTTCGTTAATGCTAGCTAGGATAGCGGCACTTATTAACCGTTATAAATCCCTCCTATCTAGCCTGATTTACTATAATTAGGGCGCTCTTCTTAATAGAGCACGCGGCCGCTTTATTTAAGCGTTTGTCGCATAAGAACATAAGCTAAACTAGCTAGTTAAGGCGACGCGGCGGCGGCGAGTGTGTGTTATAGTAGGAATTAGCGCGGAAGAATCGTTAATCTAGCTCCGATATGTGCATAATCGTTAAAAATAACAAAAATGCGTTTTTTAAGCGAATTAGCGAGTATTAAGAGCTTTAATTAATTAGCGGCGGCGTAGGGAAGGTAGTGTTAATAGCGGTAGTAGCTAGAAAATATAAATATAGCTTATTTTTTAAAGATACTTATATTTATATATACGTATATATAAAAATAGAGATACCTCCTTAAAATCGCTAGTAAAGTGTCACGTGCTCTTATATCCCTAGTAAAATATAACTATACCCCTAGTAATACTTAAATTAAATATATTATAAAAAAAAGTTATTCTAAGAGGAATATATTATATATATAAGTTATATATTTATTAAGTATTAATAAGGAGGAAGTTATTTATAAGCCTAATATAGTTAATATACCTATATATAGCTAATATATATATAATAATAATAGGTATTATAAATAAGGCTAAAGAGCTTAATATAAGAAAATAAGCCTTATCTTAGATAAGTAAGGAGGTATAAAAAGAGGAGGTAGAAGGGAGGGTAGCCTATTATAGTATAGCTATATTATAAGTAAGAGAATATAACTATAAGCCTATAAGGCTAAGAAGCTAGGAACCTTAGTATTATAAGATAGTAGGGGTCTATATATAATAGGGGAGGATATAGCTATAAAGCCGCGAGGTCCTCGTGTAGACTAAGTGAGGGGGATTCTTATTAGTGAATAATAGAGTCATACTATTATAATATAGCTATTTATTAAGATCTCCTTTGTCACTTCCTTCGTGCTAGCCGCTATCTGACACCGCGGGTGTATGGTGGCCGCCACTGTATCCAGCACCCACCTGAGAAGGTGGGTGTGTGGCACGTGTAACGTCCGTAGCCAGCCAGCACCCTTCAACAGACATTGATGTGCAGCATCCATGCACATGCACCCAGCTCGTCGCTGGGCTGCTTGAAATAGTCCATTAAATACCATCAACACCCCCGCCTCTTGTACTGCCCATCTTGCTTCACCCATATCGTATCGAGACCTTTTTTTACCTTAACGCTGTCCAACCTCTTTTTTTTCTTTGCTTGCGTCTCTGCGAAACCTTGATACAGAGGTCTGGACACCGCCACAGCTAGTACGACTGGACGCTCCGCTGCTCTAGTAGCGCCCCGAAACGAACGCTGCGAGTGTCTGCTCTATTGTGATTCGGCGGCCGCCCACCAGTTGCCTTGAAAGCTTGTGACTACAAAAGCTTACTTACAACTCTCGTCGCCACCGATTGCCACCTTGCAATTTACAACTTTTCTCGCCATCCCTCTTCATCGTCAAAATGGCCGATAACGAGCAAAAACAAAGCGCCGCCAAACCTGTCGAGGATGCACCCATTTCGCCCATTGAACGCAAGAACTCGCTCGAGAACCACCTCATGCATCGTCCCGACCGCGCTGCACTAGTCGACAGTACGTTGCCAACTCTTTTTAGCCAGTCGTTTTCGCGGCCTCAATCTCTCTCATCACTGCATCATTCTGTATCACTGCGACGCCATGAAGAGTCACGGAACTAACTTGTCATCTCTCATTTTCCAGAAAACATTCTTCCCGCATCCAGCGCCGCACCGGGCCTCCTCTCACAACAGAAAGAAGTAAGTACTACGTGACTGGCCAAGTCGGCGGTAATCCGCGGCATCCATATTGTACCCGCGTTATCCATGGGTGAGCGCGCAGCCGGGCATCACGTTTGCCATTTTCGTACATGCCGGCCTGTGTGCCATGGATGGAGCCATGTCGTTGCAGACCGGGGCTTGACCGAGCAAAAACTATCCAGTGGTTGCTGATCCCTCTTGTTACACAGCTTCAGAAGCACATGCTCGAGGATAAGCTCAATGACAAGATTTCGCATCGCCCGGACCCCGAGGCCCTCGTCAAGGATGGTGTGCTGCGCGAGGACCCCCGCTCAGCAGAGGAGCGATACGAAGAAGCCATCGAAGACGAATACGCAAAGCGTGAGGGCGGCGCGTAGGCGATGATACTGGCTCGGGAATTTTCAAGGCTGGAGTCGTTGATAACCTTGTGTGATGCAGATACAAGAGGCTGAGATTGGTGGTTTCGGAATGAGACACAACGCCTTGATAACCTCCACTCATATGCAGTTAAAAACAATCAAATGCAATCAAAATCGAAATTGAAATGAAATTCTATACAAAAAAGTCGTTTTCCTCTGGAGGAAGGCCATTTAGATGAATACGTGCATATGCCATGCAGCCATGCCTGCAGCCACATGCAAGCACGGCAGCTCCCTCGTTAGCTGACGCTTAAGATGCGCGGGAGCGCATGTTGCACGAATCGGCTCTCTGCGGGACAAGTTTGGTCTCGATCCTTGTCCATGGAGAGATTGCTTTTCGGAAGCTAGCAAGCCTACCCTCTCTTTATTTTCCCGTGTAGCGTTGGGCTCCAAGCTTCACGATGCCCTGCCTACGAGAAGACCCAGGCGTGCCTGAGGAAGAATGATGCACGCCATGGATTCATTGCGCGAGACTGAAACAAAAAGAGGGGCGGGGCCTAATTATATCTCGAACATTTTTTTAGTTCCCGCCTGGTTCATCGCCAATGGCGGTCGCTCGCAGCATCGCGAATCGGGCCACTGGGAACTGTCCCTTTCGATGGAGGGAGGGGGGTGCGCACGGCAACGGGCTGAGCACTTGGCGTTTGAGGGTAACACAAATCACCGGGTTTCTCTTTCATGACATGCCGAAGCTGCAGATTGCATCGACCTTGTGCGACGCTGGGTATACTGTTGCGTAGTCTGTCAGGTTGGTTGTGGAAATGTCAATTGTATTCGACTGTAGGAAATTCTGTAAAAACTCAAATGCGAACGAGGTTCCATTTCGATGATTTTTTCCCCTTCATCTTCGCCGTCTATTTTACTGGCAGCATCCAGTCCCTGTATAGTAAAAGCAAAGCTGTTTTGTTGCCTCGCGGCCCCGCTCAAGATATATATATATCGACAAAGTAGAGAAATGTGAAGCTCGATTCATAGTCCGAACTCGAAAGGCCATGACAAAAAGATGAGAGAAAGAAGAAGAATGTAGAGGAGGTAGGTATTTCTAGCGACGACGGGATGAGCTGGGCCCGTATCCTGGCGAGGGGGTGCCTTGCCCACCGCCTGTATAATGGCCATTGCCGACATGTGTGACCGGTCTGTTCATGTCTGAGCGATTGGTTAACCCAGACATCTAAAGAAGACACGAATTAGCATCCAGACACTCACTTTTAGAGCTCGCCGGATCGGGACTTGGCGAGCCTGGCGTGCTGTAGCCAGAGCGGGAGCTTCGTACAGAAGAGGCAGGGGACGAAGATGGCATGCTGATTGTATATTTTGGGGGGACTTTTATGCTTCAAAGTGGTCCAATCGAGAGTCAAGATGAGGAAGCAGAGAGAGTCAATGCGTATTGTATTCGAGTTGGTGAATGATGAGACGGAATGGAAACCTCATGATTTAGGATGCCGAAGGCGACCTATAAGTACTCCAAGTTTACAGAGAAGAGGGATCGAACAGGGGTTACGGAAGAAGAATAGAAAAAGGTGTGACAAAAGTGTAGAAGCAAAGATGACAGTTCCGTAAATACGAACACCCAAAACCCGGACCAAATCCCTGGCGAGTCCATCCTCCAGGCATCACAAGGACCGAGACCAAAGGAGGCACCCAATGAACGGTGGAAGCCCCAAATGCATCCAGCAATGCCTACAGGAGCCCCTCTAGTGTACCAGGCCACAAGATCAAGAATGGGTGACTCAGGCTTGTTGGAAATGGACTCCCTCGGCCGCGCCGCTCTTGTAAGAGGAGGGGGGGTGTGTGTGTGGTCTCTATCATTGCGTCTGGGGGTGGACAGAATCCACAGTAAACTGGTACGAATTGGCCAACAATGGTAAAGGGAAATGGGAAAAGACAACAGGCACAGCATCACAAATGTACAGTTAGAAACGGGGCAATTTGTTAGCAGCAGTGCTCCCTCGACGTTCAAACGTGACTCACTAGTCTGGGGCAACTTGCCGGCTATGGGCTTGTGTCTACGAGGGGGGGGGGGAAGCAAAAGAGGAATAAAGAGGCAGGGAAGCAAGCAAGCGACGAATAGTAAGAGGCATTTCAGCAATCAACGTTGGTAGTCTCGAGAAAATGGACGTCACTCGGGGGGGGGATTCAACGAAGACATGGGGGGGAATTGAGGGTCCTGGGTAGGCAGTTGTGCATGGCCGCCTAAAACTAGTGGACCAAAGTTAAAAAAATAAAAATAAAAACGCCCGTCCGCCCAACGTCCCCTCTGCAAGGCTACTAGTTCCTTCCGGTGGCTAAAGAGAGAAGTTCAAGGGGTAAATTATAAAGGAAAAAAAAAAAAAAAAAAAAAAAAAAAAAAAAAAAAAAAAAGAGGATACCTGGGGCTAGCATCGTCGATACGAAGAAGCCACGGTTTTGGGGTGGGAATCACAATTGTGGTGGGGAGGGGGAGAACAGAGGAAAAGAATGAAGAGGAGAGAAAAAAAGTGACGTGAACGAAAAGAACACAAAGAGTCTCGAACAGAGGCGATGAGAGAAAAGAGACGGGCGACGTAAGCTACACGGTGTATGTTGGACGACGGGGACAACAGGGTGGGCATTTTGAACGACGAAAACAACTTTCCCGCCGTTGATCCGTTTCGTCCCAATTGTCCGCCTCGTTTTTATTTCGCTCGCACGTTCAATCAATCAATGCAAGGCTCATGATTTTCCCTTTTTTTTTTTTTTTAAACCCAGTCCAGCCTCGCGCTATTTGGATAGGGTGACTATGATTGAGTGTGTGGGCGTTGCAGGGGGGGCTCAAGATGGCCCTTCTAGTTCCTTGCCGAACCCACTCTCCTAGGTAGTTAAAATAAATCGACCCCAAGCTTCTTTTCTCTTGCCCTTTTGCACCTGTCAAAAGTCGTTTTAACTGATTATTACGCTAAGAAAAATATCCCGGAGGATGAGCCACTCACACCAAAAAAGGCGGACAAGGGTGTGAGGCGAGCCGAACCCTGGAATCCCTCAATATAGGTTTTCCCACCCACACACTCATTGGCAACCCCCCCGGTTGAGGTCACAGGCTGGTCAAACGTGACTGATGATGCTCCAGCAAAAAGCTTCGGCCTGACTGATGGTTTTTCCTCGCTGCCTTGCTTTTTCCCCCATTTCCTGTTCGCCCCCAAGGTAGGTAGGTAGGTAGGTAGGCGCCCGGCTAGCTGCAGCGCCGCCGCCGCCCCGATCCAGAACATTTTTGCCCGGCGGGCACTCTGCGAAAAAGAAAAAAGTGTACAACGACGCCAACCTACGTCAACTGCCTCCCGAAAAGCTTGCGCAGCCTTTCATCACTGCACCGTCCTCTCTGCTAGGCGCTGTCTCTCGCCTACTGTCTTCAGGTGGCTTGCAGGCTTAGCTTCTAGCCCTACCTGATGATGCGCACCCCCCTCACACTGCAAGGTCCCGCTGCAGTTCTCTCGATCGCAAGCAGCCACAGAAAGCGTACCTGTTTATCATAACAAATGCCGCAGCGTGACATGACAGAATATTGAAGAAAAAATAACATGGGTTGCTCGGAGGAAAGAGAGGAGACGTCGGTGGTGTAACCGAGCGTCAAGAATGGTGAACAAGAGGGTTGTGGCGGGGGTGACTGCAGCTGTCACTCGTATACTCGCCTTCAATTCAGGAACTCTGGCAATTGAACAGAAAAGATTGGCTGGCAGACTGGCAAGCTGGCGGGTGACACTGCGCGCACAGAAGCTTGGCCATCCATCCCCCCCGAGGCTTTCTCCTTGAAGAGCCAAGGAGGAGTGTAGCACCGCATATGCCAGCCGGCTCTTCACCCCCCTCCCTCCCTCCCCTCCATCTCAGACAAATCGACGAGCGTTGGGCTGCAGACGCAAACTTGCGTGTGCGCGGTGACTTGTGATGTATCAGGATACCCGGCTTATAGCCTCAAAAGAAAAAAAGAAAAAGAAAACGGCCGCATGCAATCACGCCAAAACGAGGAAACAATGCGCGCATCTGCGCCTTTGTTTGCAAAGAGAAAAGTTTTTTCTTCTTCTTTCTGCAACGGCCGGTGCTTGTGCCACATGACAAGGCAAGCAACTCTTTGCTTCTGTCGTTTTGGATACTGATGACGATGGAATTATCGAGTTGGGGTGAGGCGCAGCCCAAATGGACTGCACTGCCAGCCCTAGTTCACCCGACCCTGGCTGTAGATGTCAAATGGAAGGGTGTCACGGGACAGACCCATGGGATTTGGTACCCACAATAGGGGTAATATTATATAGTAGAAGACGTACCCACCCTATAAGGGTATCCCTTATTCCCCCTCACACTATAGCTTCTTTTACTCCTTAATTAACACTATTTCTATGCCTAATTACTATTCCACGTAATAGTTATAAGCCTAGTTAGTAATTAACTAGCTTAATTTTAATTATTTAAATAATCTAGCTTCTACTATAACTATAGAATTATAATTAAGTGTATATTAGTTTAAATTAAACCTAAAATCTCTATAAATTTTATTTAAAAAACCCTATTTTACTCTTAAAGATTAAGAAGATCTTTAGAAGCCTCTAAAAATTATTAATTATAGCTTATACTAAGGTTAAATTTACTTTAAAGCTTAATAGTCCTAATAACTAAGAAATTTAGGACTAGGACTTTAAAAACTAGGCCTAATAAGCCTAAATTTAGGAATTTATTAACCCTAATAGTATAGTAATATTATAAATACTAGTTATTAACTATTCCTTAATAGGAGGACTTATAGGTATAGTGCTAATAGCGCCTTAGCCTACCTCTACTAAGGCTAATACCCTTATAAGTAGTAGACTATGCTTAAGGAAGACACTAGCGCCGTAAGATAGAGAGAGTAGCTCTCTAAGCTCTATAGCCGCTAGGAAATAACTAGAGGTTATACCGCCTATAGTATAACTAGAACCTAGTCCCTTAGGCTAGCTAGTGACTTAATTACCTTTTAATCTATAGTACCTTAAACTTTAATTTATTCTTACTAAGTATAATAAAGAGATAGCTCTCTATTTAACCTATATTACTATTCTATCTACGTTTAGGACTGCCTTTTTAAGGTCCTTATATAAAGACTACCTATACGTAGTTTAGTAAGGCGGGGATATACGCTAATAGTACTAGGAACTTATAGAAAGCGTTAAGCTACTAGAAAGAGATACTTAGAAGAATTAAATTAACTATATATAAGCCTTTCTTTCCGCCTAAAAGTTTAAGAATACTATAGTAACTAAGTAGGCTTATAAGGTTAAGCTCTCTCTTTAAAAGTATAAGACTAGGGGAATCTAAAGGTATACTATTAAGTAGTAGACTATAGCTAAGGTTATTAATGTTATTAAGACCTAATTTCCCTTCTTTACTTAAATTATTTAAGCTAATATTTAAAAAGGTAATATAACTATAGTTAATAAGGTTTTAGAATAGCTAGTTAAGTCTATTCTAAACTAGCTAATTACTAAGGTAGCTATAGCTACTAATTTTCGCCTAGAGAATTAGCCTTAATAGGCCTAGGCCTAGGCTAGTAGCCTAGCCGCCTCTAAAGGCATAGGTCATCTACCTTAAGAGAGAGGATTTTATAGCTTCTATAGTAGGAGGCACTAAATTAGAGATCCTACTAACTACTAGAAGTTATGCTTTATAGTTCTCCCTAATACCTACCTAGCTAATATATCTACCTTACTTAAAAGTGATTCTACTAGGGAGAGGGTAAATAAGGCTATTACTATAGCGCTAAAGAGCGTATAAGACGCTATTACCGCAGTATAAAAAACCACGAATAAGGAGGCGCTACCTTCTTCCCTTATAGTAGCTATCTAGCCCTCTAAGAGTACTAGGGATAACTCTATAATACTTAATTTAGGTGCCTAAGACTATATCTTTAATAATAAGGCCTAGTTTAAGAACCTAACTCTAAATAAGTAGTAAATTTATAATATCTTTAATTAGCCTATTAAGGCTAAAGGCACTAGTGACGTCTACCTCCTACTAAATAATAGTAAGGATATTCTACTTAAAAATATAATATACTACCCTAATATAGTATAGAATCTTATCTTAGAAGATACCCTAAAAAAGAAGGGCCTCTTCTAGAATACTAAGGAAGATATTATCTACTATAAGTAGAAGGGCTAGGTAATAGAGGTCTTTAAGGTTAATTAAGTCAATTAATAGCCACTAATCCTTTTAAAAATAGTCTTAAAAGCTACTTTTATATCATTAAAAGCCCTAAAGCTATTAATAATAAGCTTAATTAACCTTTAGCATAATTATTTAGGCCACCTAGGTATAGAGGTATTTAACTAGACCCTTAAACACATAGTTAGCGCTAAAGTCAAAGGCTAACCTTTACTAAGCCCCTATAAGGTCTATAATACCTTAAAGGCTAAGAAAATTATTTTAAGAGTTCCTTATAAAGAGAGCTTTCTAAAAATACTTTTTATAACTATCTTAGTTAATCTATTCTAATTTAGTAACGCCTAAAACTCTAATTAATATATATAGCTAGTAACATACTAACATATAGGCTTCTATATAATAATAATACTCTATAAGAAGACCGGCTTTTATAACACTTTTCTTACCCTTATTAATAATACTAAAAGACACTATAGTATTAATATATATACTATTTTAATAAATAATAAAGTAACTTTCCTAAGGTCCTAAAGAGAATTACTTTAAACTAAAGACATTAACTTTAGGCTTAATTCCCCTAATTATTCCCACTATAAAGGCTACTAGGAATAATCTAGTAGTATAATAAAGGAATTAGTAACCCTCCTATACCTATAAGCTAGTCTCCCTCTTTAATTTTAGAACCTTACTTACTAAATAGCTATTTATCTACTAAATAGGCGCTCTTAGCAATAAGCGGGCTAGAAAACACCACTTAAGCTAATTTAAAGCTAGCTAAGAGAGAATTAAGGTAAATAGAAATATCTTATAATTAATTAACACCCTAACTTAGCTTATTTAAAGGCATTTAGATATAAAGCCTTTATCTTAACATATAAAAGGATAACTAGGAGAGCTAATAAGCTTAAATAAAGAGCTTATATTAGCTACCTTATTAGAATTATATCTTTAATATAATATATTATCTAGGTTCCTTTAGTAAAAGGAACTAAGATAATTAATTTAAGTTATATCACTTTTAATAAGACATCCTTCTATTTAGATAAAGAGGTAGCGTAGTAGGCACTTCTACTAGCTAAGTAACTTTATAAAATTAATATATCTAAGACTATAATATAAGATAATCTAGAGTATATTATAAATATAATAATCTCCTTACTTAATAGTAGTACCTTTAATCTTACTAAAACCTTAGGGGGTGCCCCACTAGACGCGGCTATTTAGTAAAATATAGAATTAGGCTCTAAAGCCTATAAAGCTTAAAAATAGCCGCTAGATAACCCTAATACCTTAAATTAACCGCCACTTTCACCTCTAGCCGCTAAAGAGGATCCTAATCCTCTAGAGACGCCACTACTAGTAGAAAATAAACCCTAGTACGCCCCTCTTACGCCTAGTAAGTTAACTATAGACCTAGACGACTTTAAAAGCGATAGTGTTAGCTTAGCTAATAATTTAATATTCACTATACTAGTTAGTATTACTAAGTAGCTAATTAGCTAGCTATATAAAGACTTAATACTAGAGGCGCCCTAGAACTATAGAGAGGCGTAATCTCACGCCTTCTAGGGATAACTATATAAGACTATAAAGGCTAAAAATCAGAGAATTTACGCTATAGGCGTGGTAGAAACTAGAGATAACCACACCTAGCCGTATATAGGTAGACTTCTTAACCTTCACTAGGTATACGCTTATAAATTTAATTCTTAGGGGTACCTTAAGCGTTATAAAGCTTAGATATATATATAAAGAGACTAGTAGCTAATAACCCTTCTTATAAAGGTAGCTTTAACCCTAGTAACTTATACCTTTTACCTAATAATAGCCCTAATAGTAGCCTTTAGTATAGAATTAGCCTAATATAACTTTATTAATACCTTCCTAAACTCTATACTTAACGAAGAGATCTATACCTAGTTATTACCTAGCTTCCCGCAGAGGCATAAGTACTAGAAGCTCCTTAGAGCCCTATACGGCCTCTAATAATCCCTGATTCTATAGTATAATAAATTAAGCGGCTTTTTTAAGTCCCTTAGATTTAAGGTATACCCTAAGGACCCTTATATTATAACCTAGGCTAGAATTATTATCTTCTTCTTTATAGATAACCTAGTTATTTTATACTATAAGTTAATAAAGAAGGAATTTTTTAACTTATATAGGGAAATTATAATAAAGTATAATATTAAAGCCCTAGGAAGTCTTTACTAGTTCCTAGTAATAGAAATTATTAGGGATTAAAAGAATAAGAAGGTCTAGCTTTCCTAGAAGTCTTATATCTAGAAAATCATATACTAATTTAAGTATAATAATAGGAAGAAGGTCTAGATCCCTCTATTAATAAAGCCTCTAGTTACTTTTAATAGTATAGCTAAAAAAGAGGCTATTACTCTTTACTAGTTAATTATTAGATTAATTAAGTACCTAGCTATAGTAACTTAACCTAATATCACCCTTACTACCTTAAAACTCTCCTAATTCCTCACTAACCCCTCCTAAGAGCATATTAACTAGGGACTTAACTATATTTAATATCTAAATTAATCCTAGGACCTCTATATTATCTTTAATAGTAACTAGGAAGAGCTTATAACCTATATAGACACCACTTTTAGTAATAATCTTTAGGATAGAAAGAGCACCTAAGGGTATATTTTATAGCTCTTTAGAGGCCCTATCTTCTATTACTTAGCTAAGTAGAATATAGTTATAACTTTATTAATAGAAGCTAAGCTTTTAGCCCTTTTTTAGATAGTAAAAAAGATTATAGCGTTCTAACGCCTATATACTAATATTAATTTCCTTTTTAATAGTAATATTAAGCTCTTTTATAATAATAACTAGACGATTTAGCTAGTTAAGGAGGACCTAGTTAAGCTAGTAATAAAGCTTTACTATGTTAATATTTATAACTATTAGGTCCGCTAGGAGGCTAGAGCTAGTACTTTTAACTTATAATAAAAGTCTACGACTAAGATAATTATAGATAGCCTTACTAAGGCCCTTAGTAGGTAAAAATTTAATTAATTTATTAAGATACTAGGCCTTAAGGTAAGACTAATACTAGTAGAGGTAGCTAAATTCGCCGCCTAGTAGCTAAAGCTAGCGCTACTAGTAGCGCTTAATAATAACGAAGTTAATTAGCTAGAATAGCCTAAATTTAACCCTACTAATAAATTTATTATACCTTAGTAGCTAGGCATAGCGCTACCGCTAGCTAGTTAAGTATAACACATAATATCTCTCTAAAGCCTAAATAACCCTTTATTAGGTAAAATAAGTATATTATTTTCTAACACCTAGTAGCTAAGTAGTTTATATTTAAACGTAACTATAAAGTCACTAGGTTAAGTTAGTATATATAGCTTAGGTACCTTAGTTAAGGGATACTAAAATAATAAAAAACCTAATAGTATAAACTATAACTTTAGTAGGCTTATATAGTTTTTATAATACTTAGTTTCTCTTTCTTTTTATAAGAAGATTAAGTTTTTATTTTAGCCCTAAATAGCTTATATCTTTTTTCTACTTTCTAATATATATAAGTATATAGTTTTTTATAAGCGCTACGCTAATTAAGGGTTTAAACCCTTATAATAGTATTATTTTTTTTACCTACTACTATGTGCTTAAAAACACTAAAAATAACTATCTTTAACATTTATAATATATTTTTTATACCTTAATCTAGAGTAGCTTAAAGCTAAGGGGGTGTGTTAAATAAAAAGGTATCACGGGATAGACCTATAGGATTTAGTACCCATAATAGGGGTAATATTATATAGTAGAAGACATACCTACCCTATAAGGGTGTCCCTCGTTCCCCCTCGCACTACAGCTTCTTTTACTCCTTAATTAACACTATTTCTATGCCCAATCACTATTCCGCGTGACAGTAGACGCCTCTGACGCAAGCCCTGACGGTGACGAGCTGAATATGAACCAAATGTACAGATTAGACGAAAACAGTCAATATTCGAAACGGCAGTAAATTCCTTGGGCCCGAAGCTAACACATTGTGACGTCGTCGCGATGTCCCTCATGTTCTCAGTACCAACAGCGCCTTGGCTGTTAAGAAGAACTAGAGCAATTTGTGCTTGCAAATTATCCTCTCTTCTCCTTCGTCTCTCACCCCTTCAATACTGGAAACCATCACCAGTCCTCGTGGACCACATCGCGTCCTAACGGTTCCGGACAACAAGATGCGGCAGGGCCTTCCGCTGCCGCCTCCCAAGCACCATCTCTTCAAAGTGCAGACCTGCTGTTTCGTATGTCGGACCTTGGGGTGGATGTGCCATGCTAACCTTGTCAATTTTGACATAGTGCAGACGACGACACGCCGCTGCTAGATTCGACAGCACAATTTGCAAGTCGCAAGCTTCTTCAGGAGTGATTGATACATGGGACCTGATCCCGGCGTGTGCCTCGAGCCATAATTCCTCCAGATCCCCCGTGCTACCGAGCTGCTCGAACAAGTCTAGACGTGGATCGGTTTCCTCATACCATCACTTCACCAAGTTGTAGGACTGATGTAAACGCCAATGTTTTTGAAGCAGTTGTTGTTGCCAGGAGGATATAACGCCCCAGGACCCCAATACAAGAGATTGATGCTTGGGGCGCTCTCTGCTAGCAGGCTAAGATATAATCGGAATCCTTCGTAAATCCCGTGTCGGAGGGACAAGATTGATAGTCTCCGATCGGTAATGGAGGAAAGCTCCCAAAACTCCTTCACGACAGCGCGGCCGAGGGATCCCGTGGTAAGGCGGCGTAACGACGGCGTTGCATTGGGTGAAAGCACATCCAGCGCTAGATAGTCCTCATCCCAGCTAGAAGCATATTAGATATTGAAATTGCGAAGGAACTCTCGCTCAGACAAATAGTAATTGAAGAGCAAGGTGTGTACTAACTTGGTGTACACATATATATCCTCAAGGTAAGTAGTATCTGTTAGTTTCGAGAGCGTTGAGAGATCTGGATACCGAATCGGCTTCTTGAGACGAAGCGACCGCAGCTTCAACTGCTTGCTAGACTTATTGCCACCTGTTGCACAAGTCAGAGAAGAAAGTGGCAGAGGTTGTAGAGTAGCCTTTTATTTTTGACCTGATATTGCGAATCACTTGGTTGTAATCAGTGGCTTCGGACGACTGTAGCAATTTCCCCTACTAACATGGTCGCCAAGCAGGTTGAGGATGTCGAGACACTCGCCTTTAGTGGAAGCCATTATCCAAGTTGTTCAAGAGATTGAGAAGCAAAACAAAAAGGGCTCGCGAAGCAACAAGAATTAGATGCAATCGAATGAGGCTTTGTTGTGAAACGCCTCCGAAGGGCGTGTGCGAGCGAAGTTGGGTCAAGGACCGAAGCCTGCCGAACAGATATATCAGAAAGCAAACGGAAGCTCCGAGCACGAGCCACATTCACTTGTTCCAAGGCTGTCACACACGATCATCAGAAATCAGCCAAGAGGAAGAGCTAAATTTTCGTGCAGACTGGCTTTTTTTTTTCTTTTTTTTTCAGACTGCTAAGTGATGTTCTACGAGGATCCAAGCATTAACTATTGCGCTACGTGAGCTGATAAAGCCAGATTCATGGGAATAAACAAACGATTTACAATTGTTATCTCGTTCATATTCTACCTTGAGGCGATTTGCAGCTGTCTAGAGATCGTGGCGTTTCACGTCCAAAGGTGGCCAGAGATGCTTAGACTACTTTCATGGCTGTCAACGTCACGTAAAGGGTGAGCAGGCGTCGTCCAGTCAAGCTCTGTTTGCGAGGGCATCCGTTTGCTGGCAGCCCAGCTCCACAAACTGAGCAATTGGTTAAATATTCCCTTTCAAGGCATGTGTGGCTCCAAAATTCCTGAACCCTCTCCCCCGATGGCGTCTCGTGTGCCTGAATGACATGCTTCATCTTATTGGTGATAATTCTTACCAGATCACAGAGCTTATGAGGCCTGAAGGCTAATAGCTTCTTTCCAGATAAATTATTGAGTGCTTCTCTGAAATCCGTGTCTGGTGAATAAGCGAATTCATGATATCGGTTCGGTTCAGCGTAGGCGATGTCTCGAGACTCGTTACCTGTCGAAATCATCGCTGCTTCAGCATTGCTTGAAGCGCACTGATCTTTTCCAATCCCACGACTTAAAACCCACCCAAACTCTTCTTTCCAATAGAGATGTGACAAGTCACGACGATTTCCGATTTTTGGGCGACAAAAGTGAGACAGCTATGAACAGGCTTCCGCAACTGCTGCACATCGGTCCGTAGGTGATTTTTCTCAACGTAAAGGGCGGAATAGTAGATAGACATCAATAATTATATTTTATCACAAATATGCGCCTAGCCTTATGAGAGCTCTTTCTAATCTGCTGCAACCGCGAAGTGTTGCGCTGGACTTTGCACACGATATGCGGAATAGTCTTTAAGACAGGAGCCAGTCCTACGATGAGACTAGCGATTACCAGGACGCAGAACAAATGCTCAAGCGCTTACCGCCTCTTCTGAAGCTGCAAGCTTTGTGCAATTTGGCACGTCTTTCGGTAATGAACGTGATGGACAGGCTGAATAGATGGTTCAGAGTGGCTCCTGGGTGTCTTGCTTCACAGCCCGTCTCTAAAGCACCGGAGCCTATCAATCGGCGGTGACAATTGAGTCGTTGTGAATGATATGTCATACCTCGACGCATCCGTAGAGTTCGTCTCGGTTTCTGCGGATTGACAGAGTGGCCTGGCGAACCGGTAAGTCGGCCGGAACAAAAAACCACAAGGCTTCGGACATGAAAAAGCTTGAGCCGTGTGTCTCCGCGCGTTTTACTCACCTCCTCCACTATCAGCCACTCGGATTGGTGATTGATGGACAAGTGTGAGACGAGCGTCTTGGGACTGACTGCCTAAGTTAAGAGCCTGAAGAAGGAAGCAGAGTAGGAAACAACAAATCCAGAGAAGCGCAGTATACCATGTAAGATAACAATGCAAATTTTAATTCTATACTCTGGATTAATAAAGGCAAAGCCGCAGCGATATAGGTACTGCGTTGTTAGTACCTCCAGGTACATGTGCCACGCCCCCACCACTTTCTGTACCTAGTGCAGGTACCTGGATTTCCACCTCCACTCCGCCTGAGCGGGGCTCATCTACAGTGCAATGTGGCCTATCTTGAGCGTCCCTTGCCGCCCGCATAACCATCTCTTCCTCTTCTTCCACAAATCCAATTCCACAACCATGAAGACCGCCACCGTCCTCTCCGCCATTGCGGCCCTCGCTGCCACCGCTGCCGCGGCCGCCGAGCTCAAGATTGACGTCACCCACAAGGTCGAGTGCGAGCGCAAGACCAAAAAGGATGATAAGGTCTCGATGCACTACCGCGGCACCCTCGCCGCCGACGGTTCGCAGTTTGATGCCAGTGCGTCTCCTCCCGTTTCTTTGCCTCCTTGAGCGAACGCTTCTGCTCGTCCCTAGGGGCTTCATCTGCTCGATTTTCGAGTGCATTACTAATGTAGTCGTTCCATTCGCAGGCTACGACCGCGGCTCCCCGCTCGACTTCAAGGTTGGCGCTGGCCAGGTCATCAAGGGGCAAGTTGCCACGCGCGAAGCCATCATACGAACATACAATCGCTAACATTGAATATGTCAAATCAGCTGGGACCAAGGTCTTCTCGACATGTGCATTGGCGAGAAGAGGTGCGTCGAACCCCTCAAAAAGCACGACAGTCTGCCAAAGCATGCTAACCATGCTCTTCTAGAACTCTCACGATCCCACCCGAGTTTGGCTACGGCGACCGCGGCATGGGCCCCATCCCCGGCGGCGCTACTCTCAGTACGTCCTGTCTATGATCCTTGCCTGCATATAAAGCCAGCTAACATCAGCCAGTCTTTGAGACCGAGCTCGTCGGCATCGCCGGCGTGGAACCCCCCAAAAAGGCCGAGGAGGTCGACGACGCCACTGCGCCCGAGGGCGACGACGAGGCCGTCAAGGTAAATACTATTGAAGTCATTCGCCGTATACTCTGTGGGCGCAATCCGCTAACGTGAGCGCTTCTTCTCCTTTCTCCTCCATCTAGAAAGAGGAGCTGTAAATATTTTATACAATTTGCACAGCGACGCGAGAATGACTTTTATATAACAATCAAATGTTGATATTTCCCGATGATGCCTTGTATCTTCCGCTACAGACGTTGAAAATTCAAAGGCTTTTGCATCAGACAACCCTTTTTGTATGTTCTGACACCTCTCCGTCTTGCCGGCTGGATCACCGCATGGAGCTTCGAATGTGTCGAGCAGCCATTTCCAACAAAAACAAATGATTCATACTACAACATACCGCAAACGACACCTGAATCAGCACTCGATAGCGGTACAACCGAGGCCATCATACGCGCACCGATTGGTCCTCGAGTTATTGTCGTGGCCGAGAAGTAGTCCGCCGCGCCTCAACTTGGAAGCTTTCCGGGTAGCGCACGACCCAACGTAGGTATCCTTGTTTTTGTCACGACCAAACCCTCTACTTTTCCTCTGACTGCGGCCTGACTAACGTATATGCCTTGACATTGTCGAAAACTAGCCACATGAACCAAGCCTTGTAGTTGCGGCCGTGGTGGGCTGCAATTCTTGTGGCTCATAGATTTGCTGGATAACGTCATATTCTCCACGAGCATCAATCAAAGATAAAGACGAGTAGGCGAAGAGCTAACCTGAGAGACTCACTGGCCCGTGCGATTTCTGAACCAGGCAGAAGACAACTGACTGATGCTAAAACAATAGTCGAGATCCTTGTACTCCAACTTGCTTCTTGTCGTCACTTATACGCCCCAGCATGTAACAAAGCTTGCTTGTCACCTGCCCCACTTTCACACCCCAGAGCTTTGCACAACTTATTAACTTCCTCTCTCAACTTCATCTTCTATCAATCTCACAAACCACACCACAGAACCACTTTCACAAAAAAAAAAAAAACCATGGCCGGCTTGGTAAGCTACGCCAGCAGCGATGAAGACAGCGCCGACGAGCAGCTTCAAATCCAGGCTCCCCCGTCTCCAAAACAGGTACGCGGCGTGCAAGCAAGAAAAAAAAAAAAAAAGCCATTCCTGATCATCTGCTAACGAAAGCTGTCAGACGCAACCTCAACCGCAAACATCACAGCGCGCAGCCCGTGAGTCAATCAGCCCAACCAACAGCCCCCTAGAGACTTGTCTTCTCATATTTGTACAGCTGCTGCCCCATCACCACAACCACACGCGCCACGCGCCCCCGGCGCCTCACTACCCCCTCCTCCCAGCAGCGCCTTACCTCTCGGCCCATCCCTCCCGCCCGTGGCCCTCCCCTCCGCCGCCTCCTCCTCCTCCTCTCCGTCCCCTTCCTCTCCGTACACCACCACCCGCTCCCTCATCCACGACCTCACCCTCCCCTCCATTCCCAATTTTGACATTCCCCCCTCACCACCGCGCTCCCGCTCCCCGTCCTCCTCGTCCTCCTCCTCAGCAACCACCAAGAAATTCGAACAATTCCTCGCGCTCAAAAAAACAGGCACACACCTCAACGCCAAGCTCGAGCAGTCGTCTGCGCTACGCAATCCTGCTCTGATGGATAAACTGTTGGACTTTGTTGACGTCTTGCCGCCAGGTGGTGGTGGTGGTGGTGGACAAGGTAGACAGAGCGGAGGGGTTTTGCAGTACCAGACGACGCTGTCGGCGGAGATGTGGGATCCGGGCGCGTTTCCAGAGTGGGCGTTTCGAGACGGGTTGAGGAGGAGCAGGGAAAAGGTGGCAAAGGAGAGAGAGACGGCGAGGGCGGCGGGCGGACGGAGCAGCGTCGATTTTGTGTCGGGGATGACGACGACGGCGGCGGCGGCGGGAGGAGGCGGGTTGAGAGAGAAGCGAAAAGGCGGATGGCAATGAATCAGACCTCGACCTCGCAAAGGACACAGTTTATACAAGATGCCAACTGCCGCTACAGTCACATGTTATATGTACCAAAAAAAAAACATTGATACCCATTGCATTGAAAATCACCATTGAATTGAGGCATCTGGCCTTATAACTAGCAAATCGAGGTATCTTGAGAGTGCGCTGCTACCCGAGCAGTGCAGCGACGTTGTCGTAGTTTCTACACAACGCAACGTGAGGGCAACGCCCGCCGAGCAATGTACAATGGCTTCTTCCTCCCTTGGAGCGCAAAAGCCTGGTTCCCATTCGTGTCAACATTTCGAATCCTTCCCCATTATCCAACTTTAGAAAAAAACATGCGCCGAAATCATAGGTCGTTTCAGACAATAGACCCAGTATTAAGAGTACTCAGGAACTCGCATCGCCATCTCGGATCATCGTACAGTCGGTATAGTCGTTATACAACGACTATTTCGTGGCACCCTTGGCACACTTGACAGAGGCGGGGATTTTGGAGCGGTAGAGGGTGTCGGTAATGTTGAGCTCGACCGTCTGGTTGGCGTGGGCCAGAGCGTACTGGAAGTAAGGAATCTCGACACCGTCGCGGGTGACATTGTTGCCGATCAGACTGAAAGTAGCGACACCAGTCTCGCAGTAGGGCTTGGCGCCAGAGGCGAGGATAATAATTTGGCCCTGATCGAGGCTGCCGGTGACATTGACAGTGTTGGTACCAGGAACGAGCGAAAGATTATCAATGTAGAGCTTGCCGAGGTTCTTGCCGAGAAAGTAGTTGTCAAACACGGCGTTGCCAATATCGAGAGAAAAGTGCGAGGGATTGGGAAGCTCGGTCTGGGCGAAGAAGTTGCGAAAGTTGGGGTCGGTGCCGTTGTCGACAGAGAGGTTGACGCGGGGGTTAGTGACCTTGATGCCCTTGAAGAGGTTGAGACCCTTGACTTCGAGGACCTTGTGAAAGATGACATTGTACTTTTTGCTGAGGCCTTTGGGTCGGACCTTGGTATTGCCCTTGATGCCAATCTTGAGCGTCTCATTGTTGACGAACCAAGTGTTAAACTTTTTAAAGGCATCCATGTTCTTGATCTCGACATGCTGGTCGACTTTGACGTTGATGTGCTTGTTGGAGTTGGTACGGGGAAAGTTGAGGACGGCAAAGGGAGTCTTGTCGTCCGTGTCCTCGAGATACATGTCGCCGGCAAAGCCATCAATGTCGGACTTGACAGTGCCATCGGTGGAAATGGTCGAGTCGATGGTCATTTGATATGAGGTAGGGGTGGCATTGCTAATTTTGACAGCGACAATGTCCAGCTTGGCGTGGTTAATTTTGTCCTGGGCGATTCTGGGGATAGCGACATATATTCTGTAGAGTCGACAGGGTTAGCATGGAATTCTCAAAAATACATGCAATTGGGATCCTTGGGGCTTGAATTCGGACGGCGCTGGCGCAGACCAGCTTGTCGAGTGTGTGTGGAACGACGGGCTGGGGATAGTTTATAACTCTAGACCCAAAGCCACGAGACCCCAACTCGAGCAGCCCTACCCGCGCTCCTTTTGCATGGCAAATAGCAAGAGACGAGTATATTTTGTCTGATTTCGAGGCGAAAATGGACAAAAGAAAAAGAGCAAAGGTGATTGGGGGCGTCAACTCACGTCATTGGGACAACAAAGACGGTAAGGAGGACAAGGGTTATCAGATGTAGCCACCAAAAGCGCTGGCAGTGACGCTTGATGGCGGCCCTCTTGCTAGGCTTGGGAGCGACATGCTCAGTGGCATAAACATCGTTCTTGTCAGACATGGCGAAGAACTCGTGAAACTTTGCAATTCGGTGTCGACGATAAACAGACGTGGGTTGAGAGGGAGGCCTAGGTCAATGCGACAAGCGATGGGAAGCGAAGGGGGTCCGAGGTCGAGAGACGAAGGGGAAGAGCAACTCCAACTGGAAGGAAAAAAAGGAAAAAAAGAAGAAGAGCGAAAAGGAGGGTAAATAAGAAAATGGCGATGGGCTAGTATTTAAGTAGTTGGAGCGCAAAAGGGATGGTGGTCGCGCGTTTAGCTTGTGAGCAGAAGAGTGAGAGGGGAAGGCAAGAGGGTACCTGCTTGGATGTACCCCGTAGTCTGTAGAGTGGCGGCTGGATTGGGGAACTATTCGTAAATACAAGATGGCATGGACCCTGGCACTTGGCACTCGGCATTGCAGAGACCCACCGAGCAGCATGCCAAATATCGTTCTTGTTTTCTTTTTATAATATAATGATTTTCGACTCTGGACAAGCTGGGCAGTGGGCTGGGCTGGGCTGAACTGGGCTGGCCTCAAACTGATCAACTGCTACATCTCGTGCTCGTCGACTTGTCTCGCAGGATTGGGACGCCACCATGAACTAGTGTGTACTTAGTACGGAGAAGCATACCAAATTCGGCCGGGAGGAAGCAAGCCTCTTATTGGTATCATGGTATCATGGTATCATGTTAATCATGGTATTGCAGTTGATCCAAGTACCGGGGTTTTCGTCCTACAACTTGTAGCACAGACATGCCTAACCCAACCTTTTTCCGCAAAAGCCGCCTCGCCACAACCACCGCTGAATCATGCAAAGCACAAGCTTGCCACGGCCGGAGCTCGCCCTCTCAGAGGTCCGAAAACTAGTTAGGTAAACAATACCCAGACAAGACGCCACACTCTTTTGGTACATTTGGGCCGTGGTGGCCCGCTAGCGTGATGCCTGGTGGCTTGCTGTCAATCGCTCGAGCGAGTGGGCCAAACAAGTTGTTGTGAAAGGACAGTCCTGCGCAAGGTGCCTATCTGAATTGTGAAGAGTAGCCAACTAACGTTTAGGTAGGTATACACTATGAAGTGGTGGGTGGGTGACAGGTGTAGTTACTCATAATGAATTATAAGTTATAACTGCCTGCTGCAAGCCCTGCAAGCCCTGCAATTACAACCCTCCAGTGACCACTAAATTAAAGCCCACCAACGCCACACTCCCCAGACTCGCCCCGCAGCGCCAGACTATAGCGCATAATCCTCCCCTGCACCACCCCTTGCAACCCATTGAGCAACTCTCAATAATAACTTCGGTGCGTGGTAATCATTTCAGCGGCCGTGGCCCGTCATTCTCTGCAGAGACGAATTGGCTAAAAACAGAATCCCATGCAGCCACATGGTCCAGGACACTTTTAAAAGGACAGACCATCCTTGCCCCCCAATGGCACCCACTAAAAAGCTGGAGGCGGCGCGGCCGCCGCGCCTACGCCTCGGCTCCTTGTGATTGGGCTGTCTCGAATCAACTCACCCGCGACGGCACGTGAAATCGACATGTTATCGTCAGAATAAGTCGTAGTATCTGGGCATTTGGTTACTTGGTATCTGTCGCGGCTGCTTGAAAGAGCGGCAAGACAACTTCACCCGCAGCAGTGGAGGGCTATAACCACTGCGCTATAATGCTGCCCCGAGAAAAAAATTCTGTCCCGCCCTCATTTCGACCCGTCACCTTACCCAGAATCTTCCTTCCCCTTTCCCCCCGGGGCAGCCAAGCTCTCAATGGATGCCCCAGCCGGCTTGGCCACTGGCGGCTCTGACAGGCGGTGGGCTGGTTGTCGCGCTGGCCGGACGTACCGAGTCAGGCAATCGCTCAGCTTACCTACAGGGCCAGTATGTAATCCGTATTGGGAACACAATTGGCTGCAACTTTCTCTTGTTTCCTTTGCGTTGTATTTCATTTTATTTCGGTGCAGCACATCGCGGCTGCCATCGCTATTACCCAAGGGGCCAGGGCTACAGAGCCTCATGCTCTCTCCCTGGTCATTGAAATGCATATCATGGCGCTGTTATACCAGTTTATGCCGCGCTCAAGTGACGTTGGCACCTCCACCGGACCCCCCTGAACTGCAAACAACATACGACTTGGCCCCCATCTTGTATTAATGGGGTGCCGCTCGGCCGCTGAAGATGCATCTCGGCCTCTAAAAGTAGTTAGGTAAGGTGACTCGAATCAATTTGCGGAGAGGGTTCTGGTATCATCTCCAGCGTTTCTTTTGCCAATTTCTCTTTATTTGTTTTTGCTTCTGTAGTTGCTTTTGAGACTTCCGTTGCCGCCACGACCTTTTCGAGGCTAACACAGCGCGAGGCTGCAATCTCTCGACACCACCAAGAGCAACGGGCCAAACTACTTTTTTTCTGTTGCAGATGCACGCCAAAATTTACTTCTGACTCTGGTCCAGTTTATCATTGACCAAACGCGGCTGACAGATCGGGAACATTTGCCCGGAATCAACGGCTCAAGCGAAAAAGTTTCGGCGGGTTAGCTGCTGGGTATCAGCTGTCAAAGCTCGCACGAGCAATCCCACCTGGCATCTTCCTTCCATCAACATTGGTAGTCGGTCAACATCAAGACGGCGTCAAGAACTCTTCATCATCATTTTGGCCTCATCCAAACTAGCAAGTCTTCAGCCATTATGCTCTGCCTAGTCAAGGGTCATGCGCACACTTCCCCACGCCCCAAATCGACGTCGACGCTTATTACTTCGTACACTAGAAAACTCTGTTTGACGTCTCCCTAGCCCGGTACCTGGCTCCCTCGCGGACGGACCAATATCCAGGAAAAGGCAATCGGTCGCCCTCTAACTATCGATGTGGACTGGAAATGCCATCCCATCCGGCCCACCAAGCCTACACGTGCCCGCACACGCTTTGCAGTGGTAACCCGAAATGGTGCGCAGCTTGGACCAACCAGTGGCAATCACCACCCATAACATTCAGCGTGACTCGCCGAGGAACCAGATTCTGACCGCTCGGACTCGAAGAGATATGAAGCATATGTACAGTGGCTGTAGTATCGCTTTCGGCTCGCGCAACCTGCAAGCCTCGGATCTGCCGCTGCGGCCAGAAAGCCAATTCAGTCACCCGCCTGGTTGAGGGCCGGGCTGATTCCAGCGCAATGAAAATCCCTTGGCTGTCATTGGCACTAGCCACCCAAACAACAGATGCCGGTCCGAATGTCGATTAGCACTGTGGGCATGGCAATGTATGGGATCGGAACATCTTCCACCGCCATGTCGACTTTTCAGCATATCGCGGCCCCATATGCCAGGCCATGGCTATGGATGACGCTAAATTGCGCCGGGACTCGCGGAACCCTTACCCCACGGGAATTTCATTGCGCTGCTTGTGCAGAGACGTCCTGCCGCTGGGGGATGCTCTCTCCCCGCGTTCTTGTACAGGCGACAGCGCTATTCGTATGCGGAAAGGGGAGGCAACTAGCCCAGCCCAGCCATGGCGTCGACATGACCGGGGCTTGGCTGCATGCTCCAACGGTCGTTGCAGCCCAAAGAGGCAGTAATTCCATTTGTGCATATGGAGCCGCGCATTGACCCAGCTGAATTCACATGCAAAATGCCCTACTGAGTAAAGACGGTTCATACTGGTGCAGCAAGTGGGTGATGCTCGATTGAGCGCTGCAGCAGCTTTTGCTATATCTGATACTTTGACGACTGCAACGAGCCAGACGAAAACACGAGAATGGATGGCAAAGATAATGGGTTTGATACGGTTCAAATTATAGACAAGACGCCGCTCAGCCCAGCTTGACAACCCCGCATCTACAGCCTGCGACAAAGTATTTACACTGCCAGCCGAGGTGCCCTCCTAAACGCCATACGAAGCGTCCATCTTGTACTCCCCCTCCGCGTATGAGTGTTTCTTACAGTTTCGACTTTGTCCAAAGACCCTGACGGTCTAGCCCCGGCTCCCCGTCATATATGTCCCTCTCTACACGTCGCGTATTGAGCTAATAAGTGGCGCGGGGCCGTTAGCCAAGTGCAACACGAATGGTAAAAGCGCATTTATGTGTCGCTGTTGGCAGGTTCGTCCCGAAGTCTGGGTACTCGTGAGGGCAGAGTAGCGGTTGAGATGGCTCAGATCGGAGCCCGAAATGCCAAAGTAAAAAGAAGACAAGGGTCAAATGGTCAAAGAGTCTACTTACACAACTTGGACGAAGGTCGGAAATGGTGCTGGCACCAAGCAGGCGCATAGCAGTTGCAGTCTCTGCCTGCAGAACTATTTCAAGGTACAAGACGTCAGCATATTCTACTCCTTGGTGCTGCAGCAGGCACACATCACCCCGCGATGCAGCCACGAGCGCCTCGTCGATTTGCACAAAAGGCAGGGGGACGTAGAAGATGTCAACCGCTATTGCGCAATGTGGTGATCAAGAAGACAATTTGCGAAAATAAAGCGGAAATTGTTAGCAGCGGGGGTGACTCACTCTCAAACATGCGTTCCACGCCAGCTTGGCCGCCGGCCCCGAGACCGTACAGAGGCCCGCGGCCGACACCCACGCCGCGTGCGCCCAGGCACAGGGCCTTGACGACGTCGGTGCCACGCCGGATGCCGCCGTCGATCCAGACCTCGAGTCGGCTGAGGACCTCGGGGCAGTACTTGCGAATCTCGAGCAGGGTGTGTATCGGCGGTGGCGCCGTGTCGCACGCGCGCCCGCCGTGATTTGACAGAATGATGGCCTTGACCTGGGGATGCTGCATCGCAAGGTACGCGTCCTCATGCGTCTGCAGGCCTTTGAGCACAATTGGCAAATCGGTGTGCTCGGCCAGCCATGGTAGCGTCGTCTTCCACGTCAGGTCAGCCGCGGTGCCAAAGAAGAGCTGCTGACCGACGCCGCCGCCGCCGGGGCGCCGCTCCATGTCAGGGTTGCCAGCGGCCTCCACGCGGACCATTTTCTCGAGATTGCCGCGCTCGTCGAGTTCGCGCTTACCTGGAGTGGGAGCGTCGAGGGTGAGGCAGATGAACTTGTAGTGCTTCCGCAAGGCGTTGATGCGGCGCAGCATGGCGACGCTCTTGTCCCGCCCGTCCTGCACGTAAATCTGCCACCCAAACAACTGGCCCAGCGCCGCGCCCTCGACAATTTGCTCAGGTGTCATTGAAGCGTTGTTGGAGACAATCATCATGGCGCCGTAATGGGCGGCCGCGCGCGCAATACCCAGCTCGCCGTCGGGGTGCGCGAGACGGGCCATGGCGGCGGGCGCGACAAAGACGGGCGTGGCGACCGGATGGCCGAGAAAGGACGTCGACTGGTCGTTGACCTTGACATCAACGAGGACGCGCTGACGCATGCTAATGTCCCGGTAGACGTCATTGTTGCGCACCTTGCTGATTTGGTCGTCGGAGGCGGAGTAGTAGTAGGCCCATGCGCGGTGGGAGATGCGCTTGGTGGCTTCCTTTTCAATGTCGTCGAGGTTCAGGAGGGCCTGGACGGGGAGCAGCGGTTCCGGTTCGCTCTTTGCTGCCGGCGCCGCGGCTGTGGGTTGTGGTGGCGGCGGCGGCGACGGAAGTTGCGACGCGGCGTTGAGCTTCTCCAAGCTCTCGGCGGACACGGTTCCGAGGACGGCGTCTGGGGCGAGGTTCTCCTCGAGGGTGCCGGGCGGGTGCACGGGGTCGTAGTCCTCGGTTGCGTCCTGACCGGCGAGGGCGAGGATGATTTTGGAGCCTCCCGGGTGGGAGCTCAGGAAGGAGGTGACGTCGTAGACCTTGCCGTAGAGAATGACCCAGCAGCTTTCGGGCGTGTTGTGGCGGGCGACTACGAGCGTGAGCATGTTTTTATAACAGATGAAATGACATGATGATGGGGCGTTGTTTGAGATTCTATTTTACCTTCTGCCGCATCGAGCTCGGGAGCCATGACAACAAAGGAGATGTTGTTGTTGGGTATATGTGAGCTTTTTGGGCTGCAGAGTGACAAGAGGGCGCCGGACTGGCGATGCCGGGGGCGAGTGAGAGAGATGTGGGTGAAGCCGGCGCAGCGCCCAATTTGACACACCCACAATGAAGCAATGGAGAAAATAAAAGAAGATTCAAGGAGAAGATGAAGAATAGAAAAGGGTGATCCAGAAAGGACAGATGCAATGTAGATGTTGTCTGGAAGATGTTGCTTTTCAATTGCCAGTGGTCGGGACTCGCCAATTCGAGGTTGCTTTCGGAGGGCACTTGATTGGCGGGAAATCAGCGCCGTTCATGGGGGGGGGGTCCAGCTCGCTCTCCAGCGGACTGCTCCCCGTTTTTGAGCCATCAACATCAGAGGGGGAAATCTTCGCCGCGCATTGCCGCATTGCCTACCTAAGGTAGAAAGTGAAGGCGGAAAATAAGAGAGACCCACTGATTGGTTTTTCTTTTTTCTTTTTTTTTTTTTTTTCCCCCGGGATAAGCTTGCAAACTTCGCCGACGTCATCACCAACGGCCATCCTTTTTACTCTTCCCCTCACACAAACACACACACACACACGCGCGAAGCTGTCTTGGTGACTACACTGCAAAGGGGGGCTTTTTTGAGAGGAAAGCAAAAAAGAAGAAAAAGAGTGTACGTGATGCCTGCGAGCATGCGCGCCGCTGCGGCGGTGTTGCGTGGCGCATCCGCCCCTTCACGTCGATGCGCACGCTGCCATTTCTCCTCCTCGTCGGCGTCGCTCAGCACCCGCCGCCTCCCTCGCGCGCGCCATGCCAGCACTACTACCGTCCTCCTCCTCCCGCAACGCCCCGCGAACAACTCGACCAACGCCTCGCCATCGTCGCCGCCGCGCCGCCTCTTCTCCCAGCACGCCGCCTCCGGCGCCGATACCTCCGAGCCCCCTCCCCCCCCTTCCGCCACCGCTGCTGCTTCATCCCCTTACTACGCGCTCTTCCCGTGCACACTGCCCCTCGGCCCGCCGCCGCGCGGCCACTTCCCCATTGACGTGCGGCAGCTGCGCCGCGAGTTCTTGCAGCTCCAAGCGCGGGCGCACCCAGACATGCACGCCCCCGGCGCGGCCAAGTCGGCGGCCGAGACGCGCTCGGCGCTCATCAACGAGGCGTACCGGACGCTGGCGAATCCGCTGCTGCGCGCGCAGCACCTTCTCGCGCTGCGGGGCGTCGACGTGGCCGGCGACGAGCGGCTCAAGATGGATGCCGCCGACGACGACGACGAGGGCGATGGAGACGGCGAGGCGGGTTTGTTGATGGTGGTGCTCGAGGCGCGCGAGGGCATCGAGGAGGCCCGGACAGAGGCGGATCTGGACGCGCTGCGGACGGAGAATGAGGGCCGGATCAGGGACGGCGAGGAGAGGCTCGAGGAGGCGTTTCGCGAGGATGATGTGGAAAAGGCAAAGAGGGAGGCGGTGAGGATGAGGTACTGGGTGAATATCAAGGAGAGTCTGGATAATTGGGAACAGGGCAAGCCGATTGTGCTGCAGCATTGAGAGGTGTGTGTGTGTGTGTGTGTATGTGTATGTTGGAAGGCGGAAACGTTTTAGGGGGACATGTATGAATATAGGTACATCTAGCATTTAGATTGTCCATCTTGTTTGAGTAGATGGACGGCCGTGTATGAAGAATAGCAAATCATGAAAAAGTCAACTTGCACACGCGCGCTCACACAAGTCTCTTTCTTACTTTGCCCATTCCACCGCGGTATAAAAGTACAGTAATTCCATAATATATAAGTATATATATATCAGAATGTCACACTATATACACCAAAAAGCCTACTTTCCCCCCAACCCCCCAACCCTCCCTTCCGCAAACCTCCCCTCCATTGTATGGATGAAAAACCACCATTCAAGCTTTCAAAGTGGTGGCTGAAATCAACAAAAGACGCCAATATCCCAAATATTTGTGTGCCCGCTAACCAAGATTTTTCTCTTTGCCATGGAAAAAAATAAAATGGTCATGAAAATTAAAAAGAAACAAGAAAAAAACACGCAATGGAAAGAAGCGAGCCGTATCTGTTACTACATGGTTACCAGAAAGAAATGCCCAAAAGAAGCAAATTGAAACAGAGGATGCACCCGGCGCCGAGGTTAAGAGGCAAAAACACGCTGCTACAGAGGTCACCGCTGGTACGCTGGGAGCTGCTCGCCGGTTGTTCTTTGCCCGCTGCTGCCCGACGGACCGGCCGATGACGACGAACCGGCGCCAACACCGTAACCCGCCAGCTCCTCCTCGTCCTCGTCGAGCATGGGCGCGCTAGGCTCCGCATCCGCCTCGGTCGGCGCGCTCGCATCGCTAGGCCGCTCCATGTCTTCGGGGAATTCCGGGGGCGCGCTCGCTTCGATGATGAGGCGCTGGCGCTCGAGCTCCTGCTTGTCCTCGGCCGGGTAGGCCGCCGTGCCGTTGAGGTCCTCCTCGCTCGGGGCGGACGGTCCTGCGGCCGAACCGTCTTCGGTCGGCGCAAAAGGCCCCGCAGAGGGTGGTGGTTGACGCAGCGGCGGCTCCTGCGCGTCGTATATATTGTCGTCGCCGTCGCCGTCGCCGTCGCCGGCGGGCGCCGACGACGACGGGCCGGCTGCGGGGGGCTGGCTCGGTAGTAGGCGTGTTTCCGCCTGCTGTATGCGTTCCTTCTCCGACATGGTGCGGGAATCGGGCAACTGCGGCTGCGGAATGTACGCGGGGGCCGCCTCGCGCGAGTACCCGTTGAGGTGGCAGTGTGCGTGGTAGTCGGGTTGGGACGGTCCCGCAGGGCTAGAGTTGGCTCGGGAGGAGTGTGGTAATGGCGGCTGCGAGGCGTAGTGGCGGTCACCCGGAGGTGGTGTGGTGTATGTGGCGGGAGAGGCTGTGAGCGCTGGGCGTTCATTCAATTCGGCGCGGATGGTATCGTCCTCGTCGCTTTCGGGCACGCGCGTGGTGGGATGGCGGGGTGATATCCGGAGAGGCTTCCGCCGGCGAGAGCTGTCAACGGTGCCTACAACCGTCTCCATAGACACCGATACGACACCCTTTTGGCGGCGGAGCGGAGTAGTGTCGATAATATTTGTCGCCACGCGAGGCCCATAGGCACTGTCTTGGCCAGAAGTCATGTACTGGCCTAAGCGGGTGGTTGATTGTTGGCCGCCTTGGAGCATCTGGCCGGAGAGCTTGCCACCCAAGTCGACAATCACCTCGATATGGTAGCGAAAGCTCACCATGGCGCCGGGTACACCTCGTATTGTAGGAAATGCATCATCGGGAAGCTTCAGCGAGCATGTGACCGACGCATGCAGCGATGAAGGATCGATTATGAGTGGTGCCGTGTTTTGATCCAAGTCTTTACGAAACATGCTCGTCGAACTTGTTGACGACAGCGACAAACCGGCCAGTCCTGTTCTTGACCTGGGATATCCATCGTCGCCAATGGCTTCGAGGTCGTTTCCGGAAAAGAGCGACGCAGCTGGAGCAGAGTCGATTTTGCTCTGACGAAACAAAGTCACAATCACACCCGTCAGGCTCTTTAAGCGCTTGATATGCTGCACCGATACACGGATAGAAACCATATCACCAGCCAAACACCCGCCCTTGAGCAGTTCAATGGTGGCGGTAATGGTCTTGTTGTCGACGATTTTTTGCTTGGAGGGCGATTTGAATGCGGATACGTGAGAGAGTGGCGTGACGTCGCTGCGACTAACGGCTGTACTAATACTGCGAGCGCTTTCGCCGCTGACTTCGCTTCTCACATCAATCTGAGTGGGCCCGCGATTGTGTTCAGGATGCGCGGCATCGCGTGCCGAGTCAGAAGCGGCGGCGGTCCGTTCTACTGAGCCTGCTTCCGAGGTATGATCGTTGGGCACGCCAGTCGAGGGCGGTTCTGGGATGGGAGCGGGTGCCTTGTCGAATACGGCGGACCGTTTTCGGCGCGTTCGTTTCGAAATGGGTTCGAGGAATATCGTTCGCGATCGCGGGGGCGGTAGATGGCCAATGTCAATCTTTTCGAGAAGCAAAACACGCTTGTCGCAGGACACTGTGGGTGCAATGGCCGTCGGTCGTGTCAGCGTAGCTGTAATCATGTACGACACGGTGCCTCGTTCAAACTTGAGAATTCATTGTCAGTATCAAAGCCATTCGGGGCGTCGAAGTGGGCGTGTCATCATACATCAATGCTGCTGGGAAGGCCAATGTCGGGAAAAATAAGCTCAAAGCCAAATTCGTAGCGTCCCGCCTCGAGCCGACCCTCGCCAGCGAGAACTTGCTCATCTTGGAAGAGGCTGGCGAGGCCGTTGCCGTGGTACTGCGGGAGCTGAGAGACGCCGCCACGGGGCGGTACGGGGGAGCCACTAGCCTTGGCCTTGGCGGAGGCGTCTTTGAAAACGTGCATGTAGCCGTGGAGGGCGACGACGAGATGGGTGATGCGGATGGGCTTGATGACGGCAAGGTTGACATGGCCGCGGACGGTGTCGCCGGCGCTGTAGGTCTTGTGCGGCTCGTCGGGACGGATGTGAAAGTCGAGGACGTTGCGATTGCGGGAGCGTATGGTAAAGGAGGGGAGGTTGAGGCGGGATAGGAGAGCCGCGGCGCGCGATGCGGAGGCGGCGGAGGTTGAGGAGTGTATCGAAGGCGGCGTGGCTGGTGTGGCAGACGACGGAGGCGCATAATCGTGGACGGCATTAGTTCGAGGCGCGGCCGTTGAGGTTGTCGCGCGGGCGGCAGCGGCAGCATCGGCAGAGTCGGGATCGGGGTCGGGGGCAGGAGCAGCAGCAGCTACTGGCGATGACTCGGGCCGCTTGCCGTGAGCCACCGCCGTCGGCGCCGCAGCCGTGGTGGGATCGTCATCGGAGGGTGCGCCGGCATTTGGGTTGCTGCTGCTGCTGCCGCCGCCGTGGTGCGAGTCTACGGCGGCGAGCGGCATGGGCGGCGACGTCGACGAGGGCAGGGCCGCAGATGCAAACTCATGCGCAAAGGACGAGCGTCGACGGCAAGGACCGGAGCCAAGAGGTGGTGAGGCAGCGAGAGGCGTGGGAGGGGTTCATAGATGTGCAAAGGTAGGAATGTTTTGGGTTGTAAAATGTTCGAGGACGAATAGAAAATAGGTTAAATAAAAGAGGTGGACAAGTTTCGTGTGTTGCAAAAGAAGGAGGGGTGAATGGTTGATGATGCGAGAGTAGAGAAGGGGTGCGGCTAGCTGTCGTTGGTCTGTTTCTGGTGGGCTGTGTGGTGTGCGGTTTGGCTTCCGTTTGGAGAGGCCGTCAATGCTGAACCACGAAGCGCTCTAGAGCTGCAATGCTGATTGGTAATGCGTATAATCGTACAAGATTGAATTTGTCGTGATGAATTGTTTATTAGATGCCGTTTGGGGAATGCCTGTCGCAGTCTTGGCGGTAGAGGCTCTGTTGGAGGGAAGAGGGATAGATTGGCAACGGCAGGCTGCCGGGATTGTCAAGGGCCTGGGTGGAAGCTGAGTGAGCCAATGGCTAGGCACCTGGCCAGAAGAGAGGAAAAAGGCAGTACTCGGTAGTGTGAAAGTAAATAGTGAAGTAATTAGTAAATAGTAAAGCAAGGGCTGAGATAGTCCTGAGACTGCGAGCGGTGTTGTAGAAGGATAGTAATAAGGCTTGGGCAATGGGGAGGCTGTGTCGGTGCTGGTAGTGGAAATGGGGGCAGCGTTTATCAAGGTGGTGGCCTGATTACGGTGCTGCTTGCGGCAACCTACAAATAAGATGCACAAGCAAGTCAAGATGAATTTGAGATATATAAAAAAAAAAAAAAAAAAAAAAAAAGTCACTTAAAAGTAGATGGCTATCAGAAAATAGGTAGGCAAGGCTGCATGCAGCTCGAGCTGCTGAATGCTGTTAAGGGTGTATCACTGATCAGTAATGGTGGGGGGAATAGCGGACAAGCAGGGCGATTCTATTTAGGTAGGTAGTGCTTGATTTTTGGGCCGAGATGCACTTGCCATGGTGTATCATCATTATGTATGTGCTTTGTCCAACACCGGAATGATTGACGCCCGAGACGGTGATAATAACAACGCAGTGGCCATGATAAACTGGCCCAGTATTTATCAGGTCCGGCCTCATTCTCACAACGTTGCTCTCGCTTTTAAAGTTGCACCCCATCCATTGTTTCATAAACGGCCATTTCCTCATAAAACAACAAGAACGAAAAAGAAAAAGAGAACCAATTATTCACTATTTTGCACATCCCCTTCTCCACCAGCTGCCGCTCGCCCATTCAGACCTTTAACCTGCATTTGCCTAGGCCCGCTGGCAGCTGAATTTTTTTTCTTTCTTCTTTACTTTTTTGCAGCGACGATCCCTCATCCATGCAGTTTTTACCATTTGTGAAAAACTTTGATACAAAAACTATGCCACCACCACCGGTTTGGGGGAGGACTGCAGAAAATTTGATGCCACGCGCATGTAATAATTACCGAAACAAATGTACACTAAATTTATAGCGAAAAAGAATATAAAGAAAGAAAAAAAAAAGAAAAAAGAAAAAAGAAAAAAGAAAAAAGAAAAAAGAAAAAAGAAAAAAGAAAAAAGAAAAAAAAAAAAAAAAAAAAGAAAAAAGAAAAAAAAAAA
>JAEIJG010000310.1:0-33505 GCA_037289395.1 Beauveria scarabaeidicola | reverse complement strand
TGTAATAATACTATTATATATAATAATATCTACTACTAATATACTATAAGTAGACTAGTAGTAGGTTAGTAGGGAATATATAATAAGAGAGAAGAGACTTACCTAAGTAATTTATATAACTATATATACCTATACCTAGGTAGTATATACCTCTACTATCTAGTATATAACTAGTATATACTTATAAGCTATAAGCTTATCCTTATTAGCTACCTTATAGGCCTACTTTAAGTATAGTTATTATAGCTAAAGCTATATTACTTTTATAATAGCCTAGTAAGTTAGTTATAAGTTAAAAAAGAGAGTATTATAACTATACCTAGTCTTATAATAAGGTAGGTAATAAAACACACTAAAGGCGTATAATAACCTTATAGATACTAAGCTATACTAGTAAGTATAACTTCTTATTATATAAGTAAAGTATATACTTAGATAACTTAGTATTTAAATAAAGAATTAATAAGGAATATATAGCTAAGGAGTAAAAGATATACCTAATATCTACTAATACTTATATACTAGGTTATTTTAGCCTATAATACTTTATTTAGTATAATAATAGTTATATAAGATTATAAATCTAATAACTAGTTAATAGTAAGTATATAAGGACTATATAAGAAAACTTACTTATTACTAAATACTACTAGTAGTACTTATACCTTAGCTACCTTTTTTTTTATTAATAACTAAGGTTATTTTTTAATAGACCTAGTAGTAAATTAGTAGTAAATAAGTAATAACTATATAATAAAGAAATAGTAAATAAGGAAAGGAAAACTTATATATTATTAAAAAAAAATTTATTTATAGAATTACTATTTATAGGTTAGTAACTAACGTGTAATATTAATATAAAGTAGAAGTAAGGAGAATATATAGTATAGGAGTAGAAAAAAGTAAAGAGGATTCTATAAAAAGTTAGTAATTAAATAAAGAGAAGAATATTATAAGAGAGTAGTAAGTATAGTATATAATAAGGGTGTACTTATAAAAAGAATAATTAGCTAAAGAAGAGAAAAAAAAGAGGGAAAGAAAGGAGGGTAAGAAATACTTTTTATAGAGATTATAAAGGTATAATAATAAGTAAATTTAGTATTAAAAAAGGCTATTATTATATTAAAAGAGCTATTTAGAGTATAACTTATATTATATATAAGTTATATACTTATTAAGAGTATAAAAGAAAGGGCTATACCTAAGTAATATATAGTAAGGTAATTAATAAGAATAATAAGTAAAAGGTAAGAGAATTAAATATATTATATTAAAGGAGCTATTTAGAGTATAACTTATATTATATATAAACTATATATTTATTAAGTGTTAATAAAGAGGAAGTTATTTATAAGCCTAATATAGTTAGTATATCTATATATAATTAATATATATATAATAATAATAGGTATATAAATAAGGCTAAAGAGCTTAATATAAGAAAATAAGCCTTACCTTAGATAAAGAGGAGATATAAAAAGAGGAAGTAGAAGGGAGGGTAGCTTATTATAGTATAACTATATTATAAGTAAGAAAATATAGCTATAAGCCTATAAGGCTAGGGAGCCGGGAATCTTAGTATTATAAGATAATTAGGGTAAATAGGGGTCTGTGTATAATAGGGGAGAATATAGCTATAAAGCCACGAGGTCCCTGTGTAGACTAAGCGAGGGGGATTCTTATTAGTGAATAATAGAGTTATACTATTATAGTCTAGCTATTTATTAAGATCTCCTTTATCACTTCCTTTGTGCTAGCCGCTCCCTGATAAATTATAACATTTATAATAGCGGTTAATTATAAGGGTGTGGAGATAATACCCTCTCGGGGTGGCCCTAGCTAGAAAAAATAGGTCCTTAAAGCTAAAAAGTGGTTTTTTTAAATTTTAATAGAATTATTCACTTCGTCGCCTATATGCAGGGTTAGAAAAAAGTCTAGGACTAGTGTGAGTGACCAGTGAGTGACCAGTGAGCGCCCCACTTTTTAAGTAAATCTATTCACTCACGCTCACTTATGCTCACGAATTATAAGGGCCGGACTAGTGCTAGTCATTAGACTAGTGACTGATCCGGCAGGTACCTCACTAGTCTAACTCACTTATACTCACCTACCTAGTGAGCAGCTAGACCAGTGGTTATTTAGACCCACTTTTCTTTACCTCTAACTAAGTAGATTTTCTACTAACTAATTAACTTCTTTTTACTAACTAAGCAGATACTCTGCTGACTAAGTAGATATCCTGCTAACTAAGTAGATATTCTGCTTAGTTATAATGACCACTGGTCCTCACTGGTCACTCATGCTCACGTAGGAGGTGACTAGACTTGACTCACTTATAACTCCGTAGCGCCCGGACTAGTGGCAAGTCACTCACTAGTCCTTTAGTATAGACTAGTGACTAGTCACTGGTCCGATCATTACTCCAGGGGTAGTGGAGTGACTAGGAGTCACTCACTCACTGGTCCGGAGCATTTCTAACCCTGCCCGTATGAGACGTATGTCTTGGCTAACTTGAATGGAGCGAATGTCCCTAGTTAAAGCGCGAGGATCCGGCAGCGGGGTCATCTCTACAAGTGGCCCAAAGATGAACATCTTTCTGTTCTATGCTGTTTCATTGCGGCTGGCGTGCTGGTTTGCTGGCTAGTTTTTTGAAACACTCAGTGGGTCATGGTTCTGCGATTGCCGTGTCTTTTCCATGTAAAGCTGATGTCCTCTTTGCCTCCCTCGAATTGTCGTTCATAAGGGAATATACTAGCTGATTAGATCAAGTTTACTTTCCACAATGCATTGAGATGAACTAATTTTTAGATCTGCGCTGCTTTATGTGCAAGATGAGCTGGTGTCCGGAGACGGCTGCAGGTCTCATGTAGAGAAGGAGTACGAGACCAAGTGATATTCGTACGGAGGAGCTGTGTTGGCAAGAGGGAATTGTGATTTCTCTTTCGACCTCTTGTCGCAAATTGATACTTGGTGGCGTCGTAGCTTAGGTACAGTCTGCTGATCGACTATAAGACCTAGCAACTAACAGTGGCCGGACTAGAAGCTAATATCCACCCGCCCAGGCCTTCCTCAGAGGCCGCAGGCGCGATTTAGAGCCAATAAGCATACACCTAACATTTAGAAGATGCCGTCGAGGGCGTGATCGTAGCCCGGCTTCTCGCCGGCCACAGTAGTGAGCATGGGTCGGCGGGGTGGCGACAGGAAGGGATGGATTGTCTTGGAGTTGCTCGGTTACATTTGAGGACGGCTTTGCCCTTCATTGTGACAGGGGCAGTATGGCAGCTTATAGGCTGCCATAGGGCGACTAGCCTGGACAATGTGGTTCTGGATCAGATGGGCGGCCCTACCAACTTCATTTGACTACTCAACAGAAAGCTGCTGTTTCAAAGTCGAATGATTGTGCCCTCGAAATCTCCGCTTGGTTGACCCCTGTGCAGTCTCACATTGGCAAACCCCAACATGTGTCAAGCCATTTATTTGACAAGTATCCGTAGCGAAATTGCACAGCAAACTGCAAACATGTGACAAGTACTCCGTATCCGTCGCCAAATGGGGTTGACCATCTTTCTTTTTTCTTTTCCATCCCTCGGCGATGCCACACGGCAGGCTCTGAGACTGTCGCACAATTTTGCAGCTACTTCTCTTTCCATACACACTGTTGCTACAATGCCAACGGCAGCTCTGAGTCGTAATTATCGCTCCTACATAAATAAAGCTTGTGCGAGTTTAGTTGGCTGTGCTCGTGGCCGAGACCGGTGCAACTTACCAAGGCACCACATAAGGAACTTTAGATACTATCTATATCCTCGAGAAGAGACTACGTAGTTTCATTTAAGATGTAGAACATATGAGATTGTCATTTTTTCCATTGGACCTGCGAAGCCTAATCTTACAGTCATGCCCCCAATATAATCGCGCGGGAGCCGTCACGAGTGGGATTCCTGGCACAATCAATGACTGCTGTCAGATCCCCCAGTTCAAATTCCCGGTTCAAAGGCAGCAGCTCGGTCCTTCGGCCGTCCGAGTATCCAACGTTGCATTAGACTGAATGATTCACCGCCGTCTCGCTATCGAGCTTACACGTCTTGTCTTTTGCACCTGTCTTGCAAATGCGTTGGCAAAATTGCGATGAATCATGTAGGCAGTAGGAATAGACCATGCTTCACGATTTCCTAATTTCTAGAGTGGTAAAGGACCGTTATCAAATACACATCACATTTAGACTACTTGAGATGATTGGATTGGATGACACCCTCAATAAAAGCCAATTCGGCCAAATCTCGAAATGTCCCAGACTGCATTGTCTATCTATTTGCACTCACCGGTTTACCTCGCAGACTAAAGCTGCCTATCTTCGGTATACTCTTGTGGTGTACTACCCACGTAGTGACGACGGGCATGATCCATTACGACTTGAAAAAGAGCAACGACTCTACGAGTCAAAGATACTATGCAGGTTTCAACCCAGGCCGCTCACTAACAGACCGCCTTTGATTTGTTTCTCTTGCCCGTTATTTTGATTCACCTCCCTTGCTGCTACACCAGCTTTGGTTAGTTCCTCATGGATCTTTTTGAACAATGTCAGAGACAGCCATACGGCCCATTTTGATCCATATGCTGTTACAGTCAAAAGAAAAAAGACGTACCTCTCAGACACTAGCCCGTGATCATTGAGTGTATGCTCTCACAACTTGCTACATGCTTGCTGGAGTCTTACTCCCACCCTCAGCCAGCTGTCAGGATAGTACGAATTATAATAGCAGAAAACAAACGCTGGCAAAGCTACATGTTGTTTCAGGCAGGTTGAAATTGAGGTGTGGTGAGTGGTTGAGACCGTCCGTGCAGTCGAACTTGATCCCACGCTCCTTGTCCTTGCTACGGCGAAAGGACCGACACACAAGCCGCAGTACAGAGAAGCGCAGGGATTGAAGTCTCGGAATACAACCCAATGTGGTAGTAAATGTCGGCCTGGCGGGATATCTGGCAGCTCGGCTTGCACGAGAGAAAAGTATAAGTAGGACGGCTTATTCCCTTCCAAAGCATCAATACCACTCATCACTCAAGCCTTCCAACACAACAACTACTACACTACCACCTTTTCAAACACCCAATCAACCCTTTCAACACCATCAAGATGCTTTCCACCACCATCTTCGCTACCCTCCTCGCCATCGCTGCCGCCGCTCCCCACGGCGGGCCAGTTGCCCAAACTGGCGATATTTGCGGCAACGGCAACACCATCCATTGCTGCAATGACGAGTCTGTCACTAACAAGGTCACTGGCGCTGGCGTTCTCAGTGATCTGGATCTCCGCCACCTCCTCGCCAGCGAGTGCACCCAGATCCCTGTTGTCAACGTTCTCAGTCAGCTTGTCCCCATCGACAACAAATGCCGCCAGAACAGTGTCTGCTGTGGCAAGATCAAGCAAAACGTAAGTACATATAAGCAACAGCAAAAATGCATTGTTACGATGGATGCTGACATTATCATAACCAGGGCCTCGTCAACCTCGGCTGCACACCCATCACCGTCCTCTAAATGCGATGTTGCAGCTTTCAGATCACGGTGGAAAATTGTGCAAAAACGTGGCCGCACTACTTGCAGCATGCTGCAAACCTACATTTCGTCAAATAATGTCTATTATAAATAGCTTTCATGCATCATTATTTAATTACTCTCATCTAATATGTCTTGTGCCGTGCTCTCTCTAATTTTGGGTTCGTCTCATGGTGCTGTTGTTCCTCGCGGCATACAACGACATTGTGTCTGTGCTATTTTTATAGGTCGCATTGCAATTCTCAGTAAAGCCGCTAAATCTGTCTGCCCGCTGCTTCAGATACTGGCCAAAGGCATCGCGGGAGCAGCTCGTGCCCGGTCCGTCGGCGCAGCTGGGCAGCGGCTGCGGAGCGCTGTTGACGAGCACTCTGTAAAACTCGCCGTCGTCGTAGCCGTAGCTGCCGCGGCACTGGAGGCGCTCGATGGCAATATTGCCCAAGAAGGGTAGGATGCTGGAACTCTTCCACGCTCGGCGATAGTTGATGCGATCGGTCGGCATTGTGTCGTTGACGTTGGACGCGCCGCCAAAGTCCGAGTTGTTGAAGAGGCCCATGGCGACAATGACCATGGGCGGCAATTCGCGGTGCGTGAAGCTCACGAGCAAATCATCTACGTGGCCGCTGCTGTTGGCGTTGCTGCCGTTTTTCGCGTTGCTCATGAGGAGCTCGCCGGTTGCCTTGAGCCAGGGGAGGCCGTTGTAGCCGGCAACGTTGCTGCCGTAGCCGACATTGTAGTGGTAGCGGACGTCCTCCGAGTACTCCCAGGCGAGCCAGTCATCCGGGGTGAAGAGCTTCAAACTGCAGAACGGTGACTTGCCGCGAATCACCGTCTCGTAGCCGCACAGCTGCTGCATGCCAAAGATGTCCTTGTCGGTAAAGTTGAAACCCGGCGCCGCCTTTTTCAGGCGGGCGACGATGGGCTTGGTGTATTTATTGGTAAACTCGTCCGATTCGTCGCTGCCGGCCGAGGACGAGTAGGCCGGACAGGCCTTGTACGGCGTCAGGCTGTCAGCGCCCGACTCCTTGGACTCGTAGATGCTGTTGATCTTGATGCTGCTGCTCTCGTCTTGCTCCAGGCCACGGGCAAACGACTTGGCCGACTGCAGCGTGCGCGAGGCTGACGAGGTCCAGACCTGCTTGGGGACGCTAAGGTTGGGGTAGCGAAAGTTGAGGTCGACGCCGAGCTGGGTGGCCTCGAGGCGGCCGACGCGGGTCAGGAGCGAGATCTCGTCGTCGCTGACGGGAGCGCTCCAACCGGCGAGGAAGCTCAGCTCGGGAACCTTTGTCCAGTCGACGGTGGTGTTGCCCAGCTTCTTGACGAAGCCTTCAATGTACTCCTCGTAGTCAAAGTCGTTGGCGTAGATGGCGGCATGGCGGACGAGGTAGGCTGCGCGCTCTGCGGCGCAGCCTTGAGGGGCGTCAGGGGATGCGGGAGGATCTTGCGATTCAAAATACGGTGCGATGCCGGTGAGATGGTGTAGAGGATTGAAGTCGTACGTTGAGTACAGGGCTGACGCCGAGATAGAGGCCGCCAGAGGCAAGGCGCGCAAGAGTGTGCTCTTAGCCATGCTTTTGACCCAAGCAGTTGTTTCTAATTGCAACGTGACTATAATACATATATAGAGGCAGATTCTAGAGATCAAAGCTCCATTGCTTGTTTTATAGCTTTTCTGCAGGCTCCCTCGTGCTGGATCGCTTCATTCTTCATTGACGTCACGCGGGTACCCGGTACCTTGATTTGGGCCAACCTAAAAAGCTTTGCGACAGCTTACCAGTAAGTACTACGGGGAAGATAGCCCACTTGGACAGAAAACAAGCTAAAAGGGTAACGAGATTTACGTATCATTGGTCAATGGATTTTAGTGACCTTACACTGTCGTCGGGAGCTCGTTGCAGTTGGTTGCAGGGTTTTCATAGGCAGTTGGTCGGCATTTTTACGGCCAGAACCTGACCGACAAGTGTACGTTCCAGACAGCGACGATTCCGTCTATTGCTAGAAGACCATTTTGACCTAGAAAAGTATATATGGCTGGGCGATTTAACTTGACCTGATGCTATTCCACTCAAGGGCAGCACTGACTACGGTCGGCACAGAACATCCTGCAAGGTGACTTGACGTCAATGCCATGTACTTTTTTTTATGGAAAATCCATTTAAGCAAGCTGTGGCTGCTTATGAAATAGTTTGTTGAGTGTTTAAAATTGGTTGTAGTGATTAAACGGGGTTGGGGATCACAGAGCTATCAATATGGCCAGCCCATTGATGAATGTTGGACCAACTTTCTACTGTAATATACGCACATATCGTCACTGACACCTGCCAGACAATTACCCTCGGCTATTCCGGACATGGGCTCAATTCTGGGTCGGGGTTATCTGAATATTCAAACAGTGGCCAGTACTTTCTGTTGGACGTTGACAGCTACGACTGTTGAATCGCACAGCATGTATCAAAGTAAAAGTTGAATCAGTACCAGAACACGGGTAGTACGTATTTCTTGGGCTAGGCAATATTTGATGCTGCCGTGATACTAGTCTCAACTTTTGGCCCTGCTGTGTCGCGTCGGCCTCTGTCGCACCGACCAACAGCCCCTGCTTGTGGTGGTCACAACGGCCTGCCCACGAAGATACAAAGAGTATTTAGCACTGGTGACGAGCCCGTATTACGGGCATAATTATTCTTGGCAACGAGGTCGATTTAGAGGAATCGATGGTTGATGGGGACGGCCCAGGGTTAAGTATTGCGCCATTGGCTGATGGCTCTGGGGCTGCGGCTCGCATGCATTGTATCGAGAGTAAGTCGAGATTAAGTACAGGGTACATGAACCAGGGGGCTTCTGGTGCAAAAAGCAGGTAGCCTCGGGTTTTGTAAACATTTGCGGAACTTTGCGTAAGAGCAGCCACGCTTTGCCAGGCCCGGCACCAAAAAGTCTCCAATTTGATAGTGAGGTACTTGGGCTTCTGGTGACACCACCATACATGCAGCAAGTACCCTTCCATACGCAGCCTGTCCGCTCTGGCTTAAAAAAGAGAAAAGTGGAGTCGCGCAGGGCCAGCACCGGACGCTGCACGCCTGCTACACAGACTGCTGCAAGTCGCTGTCGTGCAGGTACCTGCTCGTCTACGCCATTTCCCAGCATCAATCCAGGTACCCCGCCGACAATGACTTCCTCACATCTGGCCCCGGTCTGGGGACTGTTCCCTCGACCCATCTCGCCCGCCCTCATCGCTTCGATATCTACACCTTACACCAACACCCGCAGTCACCCTGCATGACTCGATTCTCTCCCTCTCGACGCTCCTTCACGGCTAGGCGAGCCTCGCGGTGCTAGTTGAATTCGTATACTTTCTGTTGACTTTTGTGCAGATACTTTCGGTAAGCCCACTTGCTGTTATTTGCAAGCCTTCTTTTTTGATGCCAATTCGTTTTGCCGCGCACACGACCCTACCTGTCGTCTGCACTCGACTTGTCCCTTTCTTTTGCATGCGGCCGCCATATCTAACATTTAAAACAGGTTTGTCTAGACTCCGAACCCCGGCCCTCCGTTTTTACAATATCCGACCGGTCGCATTGTCGACGACGCCTCTTGCATCTCCGCGACGATGCCCCTGGTATCTTGACAATACCATACATTCTTTCACGGCGCATCGCTCCCTTGCGACTCATTTTTTCTCCTTCGAAAATCGAATCCTCAACTCTCCTGGCCGGCCCGATTTACCAATCCCTCTTTGTTATAATACACTTTAATACCCCATACCACTCGGATCATGGCTCCCGGAACGACGGCTAATGCAACCGTCACGACGAGTGCACACAGTTCTGTCGGCCCAACCAAACCCAAATCAAAGCTCAACTCCAATGGCTATCATCCCACAGCCACCATCCCTCTTAGTGCCATGTCTAGTACAGCTCTCGATCTGACCTCTGTCGAACGCCGTGGACAGCCTACTGCTCCTCGCGAAACCACCAAGAAGACCAGCAGACCCCACGGTATCTCCGATGCACCGACCTACTGTCCGACGCCAGAGGAGTGGCGTGACCCTTTAGAATACATCAAGAAAATTGGCCCAGAGGCTTCAAAGTATGGTATCTGCAAGATTATTCCCCCCGACTCTTGGAATCCCGAATTTGCCATCGACACCGAGGTCAGTCTTCATCTTGGCCTCATTTCTACTGCCACGCCCGCACCGCTATCAACGTTGCCTTACTGATTCGGCCACAGAAATTCCATTTCCGAACTCGAAAACAGGAACTCAACTCAGTTGAAGGCAGTATGTTTCCGTCACATCTCAACAAATGTCTTGTCACACCCCAACTCACATCTCACCATAGGCACGCGCGCAAACTTGACATACTTGGACGGTCTTGCTAAATTCCACAAGCAGCAAGGCAACAATCTGCACCGTCTACCATATGTCGACAAGAAGCCTTTAGACCTCTACCGCTTAAAAAAGGCTGTCGAGTCAAGGGGTGGCTTCGACAAGGTCTGCAAACACAAAAAGTGGGCGGAAATCGGTCGCGACCTTGGCTACAGTGGCAAGATCATGTCCTCACTTTCTACATCCCTCAAAAACTCTTATCAACGATGGCTCTGCCCTTATGAAGAGTATCTTCGCATCGCCAAACCTGGCGTCCACCAACAGCTCGAACAAGAATACGGCGGTCCGCTGACGCCCAGTCCCGCTCAAACCCCGGTCAAACGTTCTCTAGTCAATACGCCATCTGGTGCAAACGCCGAGTCCCCCGCCAGGCATGCTTCAGAGGCCCTGCAAAACGGTCTCAAGCGGGAAGCCGACCGTGATACCCCCATGACTGATGCGCCCCTTGCGCCCACTTCCGGAGGTTCCGGATTCACGGCTGTCAATTCCGGTTTCACAAGCATCAACAGAATCTCGGGCGAACGCAAAAGCTTTACACCAGAAGTGGCCAGCACTCGAAATGCGACACCCGATGATCACCCTGGCCTCGCTGGTGCCGCTCAGGTCAAGAGGGGGATCAGCACTGATGATACGTCTGATGCCTCCAAGAAGGAAGCCGACGGCGACAACGAAGATGCCACAAATCGTCGCAGCAAGCGTCTAAAAAAGGAAAATATTCCTACCGTTGCTGGCTCACATATGACGCCCTTTCGGCCGTCTGTCCCTCGCATACCGCGTGAAGAAGACCTCCCCCCCCGCGAGGCTTGCGAGACCTGCGGCCAAGGCGAAGACGCTGGCCCATTGCTCGTCTGCGAGTCTTGTGACAATTCGTACCACGGTCTCTGTCTGGACCCACCTGTGAAGCGCAAGCCTGACGCTGAATGGAACTGTCCGCGCTGCCTTGTGGGCGACGGACAATTTGGCTTCGAAGAGGGCGGCTTATACTCGCTCAAGCAATTCCAGCAAAAGGCAAACGACTTCAAGCAGGGCTACTTTGAGAAGAAGATGCCATTCGACAGTGCCCTGAAATGCGCCAGACCCGTTACCGAAGAAGATGTCGAGAATGAATTTTGGCGTCTAGTTGCTGATTTGGAAGAAACTGTCGAAGTAGAGTATGGCGCCGATATTCACTGCACAACACACGGCTCCGGATTTCCCACGCTCGAAAAAAATCCTGGTAATCCTTATACTGCGGATGGCTGGAATCTCAATGTGCTCCCATTCGCTTCGGAGAGTCTATTTCGGCATATCAAGTCGGACATTTCTGGCATGACGGTTCCTTGGGTGTACGTTGGCATGATCTTTTCTACGTTCTGCTGGCATAACGAAGACCACTATGCCTATTCTGCCAATTACCAGCATTTCGGCGCTACAAAGACATGGTACGGCATCCCCGGTCACGATGCTGAAAAATTTGAAGCCGCCATGCGAGAGGCTGTGCCAGAACTCTTTGAAACCCAGCCCGATCTGCTCTTCCAGCTTGTCACCTTGCTCACCCCCGAGCAGCTCACCAAGGCGGGTGTTCGTGTGTATGCGGTCGATCAGCGCGCCGGCCAGATGGTCATCACTTTCCCCCAGGCTTACCATGCTGGTTTCAATCATGGCTTCAACTTCAACGAGGCCGTCAACTTTGCCCCACCAGACTGGGAGTCCTATGGTATGGCTGGTGTGGAGAGGCTGCGGGCGTTCCGGCGACAGCCTTGCTTTTCTCACGATGAGCTGCTATGGACTGCTGCCGAAGGAGCGTCGGCTGGCCTCACGATATCGACGGCCAAGTGGCTTGGGCCTGCACTTGAGCGCATTCAAAAGCGAGAGCTGGCCGAGCGTGAGCAGTTTGTCAAGCAACATCTTGAACTATCACCCCACAACTGTCGATGCTTCGAGGGAGGAGACGCAGACTGCCCCCTCGCGTTCAAAATTGAGGATGAAGATGTGCTGGACGAAGACGAGCAGTGCTGTAGCTACTGCAAAGCTTTTGCTTACCTCTCCAGATACAAATGCCACAAGTCCGGCAAAGTGTTGTGTATTTCTCATGCAGGCAATCATCCCTGCTGCGACGCAACTGAACAAAATAGGTACCTCGGCGCTGGTCACACTCTCTATTATCGCAAAACAGAGGAGATGATGAAGGATGCCCATGCAAAGGTCACTGAGAAAGCTGACACCCCCGAGCAATGGGAAGAGAAGTACGAAAAACTCCTTGACGAAGAGGTGACTCCATCGCTGAAATCTCTTCGAGGTCTCCTTCACGAGGGTGAACGTATTCCCTTCGATCTTCCGTCCCTGCCCATACTCAAAGAATTCGTCGATCGCTGTAACGAGTGGGTCGATGAAGCAACGAGCTACATTGTACGCAAACAACAAAATCGGCGCAAAAACGAACGGGCTTGGCAGACTGGCACGCGTAGATCCATCGGCAACTCGTGCCAGGACCAAAAAGAGCGCGATCCTCGCAACGTGAGCAACATTTACCGACTGCTTCATGATGCCGAGCACATTGGTTTCGACTGTCCGGAGATTTCACAGCTGCAAGAGCGCGCCGCTTCCATCAAGGAATTCCAGGCCAATGCTTCGCAAGCGTTGGAAAAGGGTATCAGTCTCGGTGCGGAGGTGATTGAAGAGCTGCTCGAGGAGGGACGCACTTTCAATGTTGATACGCCTGAGCTTGAATTACTTTCGAAAATGTTGGATCAGATGCGTTGGAACGAAAAGGCTCGCACAAGCCGAGGCCTGTTCTTGGCACTCTCCGAGGTTCAGGACTTGATCGAGCAAGGCAAACGACTCGGCATTCCTGCCTACAACGATCACTTCAAGTTTTTCTGTGAACGACTAGAAGATGGACAAACCTGGGAGACCAAGGCTAGAGAACTGATTCATGCCGAATTTGTTCACTATCCACAACTGGAGGCACTATCCAAGCAGGTGCAATCTGGTGCCATCCCTGTCTCCAAGGATACATTGGCCGCAGTCGATCAAATCCTCCACAAACAACGGGAGGCTCATCGCCAAATCATTGACATCACAGAGCGCTGCCGCGAGAAAGATTTTCGCAAGCGCCCAAAGTACAATGAGGTTGTTGAAGTGACCAAGAAACTGGACGATCTCAACTCGAAACCGAATGGGACGTTGGACCTTGAAAATGAGCGTAAGCGCCACGAAGACTGGATGCGCAGGGGCAAACGGCTCTTTGGCAAGTCCAACGCGCCCCTTCACATTCTCAAGAACCATCTTGAGTACGTGCTAGAACGCAACCTGGACTGTTTCGACACTGAACATGATACTCCGCGCCTTCCTGCGGAACCTGTGTCGAGAGAGCAGAGCCCGGACGAGGCTAAGGGTCCCGAGGAGAGTCGTCAGCGTCAAGTATTTTGCATGTGCCGAAAGGTTGAGGCAGGCATGATGATTGAATGTGAGCTCTGCCATGAGTGGTACCATTACAAGTGCCTCAAGATTGCACGGGGCAAGGTCAAGGAAGATGACAAGTACACTTGTCCTATATGCGATTGGCGAATGAAGATCCCCAGAGACGCAGCTCGCCCGAAGCTTGAAGACCTGGTTGGGCTCATTGAAGAAGTGCCACTGCTACCTTTTCAGCCCGAGGAGGAAGATGTTTTGCAGCGCATTATTTCAAATGCCCAAAACTTCCGCGACTACATTGCGCGATACTGCAACCCTATTCTGTCAACCGAAGCTGAGGCTGAGACGCAGCGATTCTACCTGCGCAAGTTGGAAGGTGCTGAAGTGTTGCTTGCCTACGAGACCAACTTTTTTCGTCAGGAGCTTCACAAATGGTACCCAGTTGCCCCGGAGGCACCGCCTATCCTCGAGGTTTCCCTCAGCACTCGGAAGCCGCGGCCAACCAAGCTGCAGAAGATGCTTGTCGAATATGGCGTCGATAATCCCGACGACCTGCCAGAGCATGCAAAAGGCAAGGCCAACAGCCTCCGGCGCAAGGCTGCGAATGCCGAGGCTGCGGCTGCCGCAGCCCAATTGGGACATGGTCCTATCCAACCCCCGTCAGCGAATGCTTCCTATGGTGGTCCAGCCTACTATGCCCAGGATGGACAGGGCGACTCGGACAAGCGCGAAGATTCGGAGGACGACGGCCAGGATGACTCCATAGCAGATGAGGGCCGGGGTAAATCGACTTCTCGAGGCCCAGAGAAGGCGGATGGCGATTCGAGGTCTCTTGATAAAGCCTCTGAGGATATTAATGTGGAGACTGAGGAGGGTAAAGCAAAGGGTCTTGAAATCTTGAGCAGAACAGAGGACGGCAGAAAGAAGGCTGAAAGCATTTGGGGTCCGGACGTGTGGACGAAGAAGTCATTTCGAGACGCGCATGTCAGCACTTTGAAGGAGGCGGAAGGAGCCAATGACGAGGGCAAGGTGGAAAAGATGCTCACTGATGAGAGTGGTGAAAAGCGACGGGCTGAAGGAAAGCCAAAGGATGATGGGGAACGGAAAGATGAAAAGATGACGACGGAGTCTCTGGAGGATGAGCGAAATGGGTTGGACGCAATGATAGATGGGGAGTAGACGCTGAGTGAGCCATGTAACAGAACGGGCGTTTGAGGGTGTTGGCTTTGCTTTTTCTGATTTCCTTATTCCCGACTCTTATTTTTTTTTTTGTTTGTGGCGGAGTTGATGTGGACGGATGTACAAGTATAATGGGTGTGAGGGAGTTATTTCAAGGCACCCTCGACATGAACCTGGGAATTTTAGGCGCAACGGTAGGACTGCGCAACACCTTGCTTAAGCCGGAAAAGGACTATTTCGGGATACTATTTGTTTTAGGACTTGCTCTCTTTTCCTTTTGGCAAGATGGCTTGCTTTGCTGGAATGTGTGTGGCTAGATGAGTGAAATAATTACAAGGGCCATTTGTCCTAGACTTTGCACAAGAAGCCCATATTGCAAGATGCTTTGTATTCGTGTGTGTTGCTGGGTTGTGTAAAACTGGCCTTGTTGATGCAACATGTATGTGCTGTACTTGAAACAAGGTGATGGATGGATGGATGGATGAGCTTCCCTCGCTCATACATCTGAGGAGGGTTTGATTTTGCGCAACGAAGCTTTAACAGGGTTGGGAGCGTCGAAAATGTCCGTCATCTCCTCGAGGGATCGTCCCTTTGTCTCGACGGAGAAGAGATGGCTGATTGTTGCCTGTATGAGATCCCATACGATGAATACAATGTAAGTTTTCCAGCCAATGTCTTGCAGCGCGATGGGGAAGCAAAACTGGTTGACAAAGGCTAGACAGTGGACAAAGGCAAAGACAAAGGCCAGGCCCTTGCCGCGCTGCTCGTACGACAGACACTCGACGGGATAGAGGGCTTGCAGCGGTGTCATGCCGAAATTATAGCACCAGCCAAAGATGAAGATGAAGGCAATGCCGGCCGACGCAGCACTGTGGGCCTTTGTCGCGGCAAAGATGCCTGTGCCGACCGTGATGCCCGTAAAGCACAAGGAGCAGGCGACTGACGTCCATATGCTGGTCGGGCGGCGTCCCATCTTCTCAATGAGGCTGGCGCCGACGTAGGACGCGACGGCAGAAACAGCGGTGTAGCCAAGATTGATGTTGAGAATCTGGTCGGAGCGCGTCATGCCCGTCGTCATGAGCATGGCGGGCAGGTAGTAGCTCACGACGGCGTTGCCCGAGCACTGGCCCCAGACCGAGGGGATGAGGGCATTCAACATGCGCCACCGTGCAGAGCGGTTCTTGTACAGGTCGCTGTAGTCCCACCACTTCTTGTCGGAGCCATTGCGCGAGATGACCTGCCTGTACTCTTGAATCTGCACGCGGACGAGCGCGTGCTGCGGGTTCCCGTTGCCGTGGTACTTTGTCAGGAAGGCGCGGCTCTCGTGCTCGCGGCCGTGGGCGTACAGCCACCGAGGCGACTCGGGGAAGAAGAGCACGCAGGCGGCGACAATGGCCGGGCAGATGAGCTGGCACCAGACGGGGACGCGCCACTGTGCATCGCCGGTGTAGCGCACGGAGCCGCGGGTGACGCCGGCGGCCATGAGGGCGCCGACGGCGTAGGTGCAGTTGTAAAAGGCGGTCAGGACGCCGCGGTAGGCCGGGGGGCTGATCTCGGCGCACCAGATGGAGCTGGCGCAGCGGACGATGCTGACGCCGAAGCCGAGGAAGAAGCGGCCGGCGACAAAGGCGGGCGTGCCGGAGGCGAGGGCGGAGAGCACGGTGCTGGCGACGACGATGACGCTGCCGAGGAGGATGCCGGCGCGGCGGCCGCGGACGTCGCAGGCAGGGCCGGTAAAGGGCAGGGAGACGACGGTGCCGACGGTGTACATGGCGGAGAGGTAGCCGAGCTTGGGGCCGGTCTTGCCGACGTCGAAGCGGTCGCGAAAGGTTTTCATGGCGGGCAGAGATCCGAAGATGGAGCCATCGTAGCCTACAGTAGTCAGTTTGATTAGTTTTGAATGCGGTCCTTGATCATGTAGACGGAGGGGCAAGGCAGTGAAGGGGGGTATATACCGTTCATTGTAGAGCACAGAAACGCAACTGCGCAGAAGCAGTACAACTTGAGCAGAGGACGACTGAGTGGTGCAATCTTTGCTGATGCAATGGCCTCGGCCATTTCCTCGGCAGACGGATGCGCATCGTAATGCATCACCTCGGCGCCATTATCTGGGATTTTTTCAATGGAAGACTTGTGCTTCATGGCCGTGGTGTTGTCTGACATGGTATTTCTTCTAACCCCGTGGGGATGATCTGGGGAAAAGAATCTGGGGAAAAGAATATGGGGAAAAGAATCTGGGGAAAAGAATATGGGGAAAAGAATCTGGGGAAAAGAATCTGGAGCCGTGTCAAGGACTCGCAGGAACCATTGCATACGGAGAATGCATGTATTTAACTATTGAATGACCTGTAAAACACCAGCATGTCGTTGTCTCGCCCAAAGCCGAGCCCAGTGGCTTAGGAGCTGTTGGCCGGAGCAAAGCCCCGGCCTGCCTCCGACGTTCCGGCGAGGAGGCCTGTGCGGGCATGGGCCTTCCGACGTGGTCGGCGCCATCAAAACGCCACGTTTTATTGAAGCCGTTGCCGAGACCAGTGTCGATACAGCTGCGGTAGGTTACATAGTTAGTTTTTATTGGTAGCTGTTCATGTTGCTTTTGTGTCGATACATGGCGCCGTCAAAAAGACATTCTACTCATGACGGCATTGGCCAGTGTGTAGACTGCTACAATGGCAACAATGCCCGTGATGATGGCAGGATAATTCTGTAAAAATAAAACTGGACATTATAATAGCTGTAGATAATCTAGCAATCATTATCCGAGTACAGTCCGCCTTATGCATAGCCAAACTGCAGCAATCTATTTCCAAACTCCAGCAGATAATAGTCTGCGTACACCAGTCCGTGGTCCGCATACCTGTCTGTCCAGTTTTCGTTGAAATTCGCCGTCGAGCATCGCAGAATACACTCAAACGACGACTCGGACGCACAGTCTGGCGCCCGTCTCGCGACCACGCTGACCGATCCAGCGGCGCCACCAGCCTCCTCCTGCGAGACGAGCTCAACCCGATCCTCCCCTGCGTAGCACAGCGCAATCGTGTCGCTCACAATCGCCACGGCAGCCCCGTAGTACTTTTCAAACAGCGCAGCGTCGCCCGCGGCCGCTACCGCCTGCGCAAGCAGGAGCATGCCGTTGGCCGCAATCACCGCCGCCGACGCATCGCGCAGCGGGCTCGCCTCGTCCTCGTCATCCATCACCACCACCGGGGCGTCGAAATCCCACAGCGGCACAAGCCGGCCCGCGCGCACGCCGGGCCGAATCTCCCGGTCTGCGCATGCGGGTGCCGCCTGCAGACGCAGCAGGAAGTAGTCGGCCAGGCCGCAGGCGGTGCGCAAAAAGTCGGTGTCTCGCGTCCAGGCGTGCGTCTGCGCAAAGCCCAGGATGGCCCAGGCCTGGCCGCGCGCCCAGGTCGAGGCGGCCGAGTAGCCCTGCGCGGTGAGGCGCTCGAGGATCGCGCCCGTCTGGGGACACAGGTTGGCGACGTGGCAGGTCGAGTATAGAGGGTGCTTGGATCCGGGCACGCTGGGCTCGGGGCGCAGGTGCGTCTTGCGGATGGTGTGGGCGTGCATCGTGGCAATGTCGATGAGGTGCTGGGATGAAGCGTGGTGGCCTGCGTAATACAGGAGATCCAAATCTGGTGAGGCATCGGTTCAGTATCATCAAGTAAAGCAGCCGAGGTGTCGACTAGACACTTACTGCACATGCTGTCGATAATGACGAGGAATTCCGAGTCCTTGTCAACGTAGTTGTTGCTGTTATTGACGAAGCGGTCCCAGCTACGAATCGCCTTGGTCGTCTCGCTGTATCTGCTAGCCAAGCTCTCCGCCGCATTGACAATGGACCCGAGACTGCGTCCGTCTCCCGTGAGCTCAAAGTCGCGCCGCAGCGCAGGCTCGACAATGAAGCCAATATCGTGCGTGTCCTTGCGGCTCGACATGCCGTGCAGCGGCGCCGCCCACCGCCGACACACGGCGAGCAGCTCCGATCGCAGGCGTTTCCGCAAGTCCGCGCCATCGCCGCTCTCGTCAATCAGAAAAGCGTGCGGATACCGAACCGATCGCTCGAGCAAGCAGTACAGGCTGCCGGGAAAGAAGCCGCAGGTCCAAAACTCGGCGTCCCGGTAGAGATACTGCCCTGCTTGGGGACCGGTCTGCGGACATGTCTCGGGGAACGATTGCGGGGGGTCCTTGGTACACAGTCAGTAATTCAAGTCCCTTGAAAAGAAAAAAAAAAAAAAAAAAAAAAAAAAAAAAAAAAAAAAAAAAAAAAAAAAAAAAAAAAAAGCTCACCTCGCGCGCGAGGTGGTCAATGGCTGTTTTCCAGATTTTGAGAATCACATTGTCGCAAAAGAGCTTCGAGAGGTGGTCGACACCCAAAGTTTGACGGGTACCAGTGATATTACTTGCGCTTTGCGATTCAGCTTGTGCTTTCGATTTTTGTTTCATTTCTTCTGTTTCGTTCCAAGATTTACTACAGCTTTTGAGGTTGTTGCTCGAAACAGCAGTCGGCACTGTGGAAGGGGACATGGTGTTGTACAAGTTCAGGTCCTGTAGCACTGGTAGATGTTTACACTGGCAGCGTTTTATCCAAAGCTGTCGGAATTAATATTACAGGCCGATATTTATCGCTCAACGCGAGCAACCGTCGTATTCCTACAGACTGGGGGCAAAGCGTTCCCAGTCTGTTTGCCGATCACAGCCGGACTCATAGTGGGTCATGGCCGGAGACGGCGCCGCGCCGCTCCCGGCTTCCGAGAAAGAAACATCTGCGTAATGCACACGTGCGCAGGTGGCTTGAATTATTGACAGGTAACCTGCATTGACTGCTGTGGAATTGTATTCAACATCTTGCCAGCCTACTGAAACCATCCGCACTCATTCTCAGCTCCGTTTCCTCCCACCACATCAGCAAACCCAGCATGCCGCCGCTGCCCGGCTTTTCAGACAATGGCTTCTCCAGCCGCACCGACGCTGTCGCAGCATCCCAAGCACTCTTGAGACCTCTCATTCCATACTTTTCTCCAGGCAAAGCTCGCGTCAAGATTCCAGTCACATCCGGTGCTCATTTCGATGACACTGCCGCCGAGCTAGAGGGATACGCGCGCCCGCTATGGGTGGTGGCGACTCTTCTCGCAGCTCAGCAGCGCAACGCAAAAGAGTATGGCACGACATCTGACTCACTTTCACTTGTCAACCACTGGGTACAAGGGCTTGAGCATGGCGTCGATCCCTCTCATCAAGAGTATTGGGGTGCCATTGGCGACTGGGATCAGCGCATGGTCGAAGCAGAAGTAATTTCCTTTGCACTTCTTTCTGCACCAGACTATTTCTACAAGCCCTTGTCTGAGATGGCAAAGTCAAATCTCAAGACATGGCTGGAGGGCTTGAATGGAAAGATTATGCCAGAGAATAACTGGCGTTGGTTCCGTGTCTTTTCTAATCTCGCCCTCATCAGGGTATGTGGCGCGGATGAGAATGAGTATTTGCCACTCATAAACGAGGACTTGGATACTCTGGATAAATTCTACATTGATCAGGGTTGGTCTAGCGATGGAATCTGGCGCCCAGCGACAGCAGACGCAAAATTGGAGGGCATAGGCGAGGATGCTGCTCGGGGACGGCACGCGGACTACTATTCCGGCAGTTTTGCCATCCAATTCAGTCAGATCATGTACGCCAAGTTTGCTGCTGATATTGACAGTAAAAGATGCAAAGTCTTCAAGAAAAGAGCAGGCCAGTTTATCCGGTCGTTCTGGGCGTATTTTGATACTGATGGTATGTCAACTTCCCAGTGCTCGCGGCGCTCCCTTACCCGAAGGCTAACTTTTGACTAGGCGCGGCCATTCCTTTCGGTCGCTCCCTGTGTTACAAATTTGCCATGGGGGCTTTCTACGCAGCGTTTTCTTATGCAGGGCTATGTGATGATTCCGATCCTCTGACCTCGCATGGCTCAGTAAAGGGCATGCTTCTTCGCCACCTGCGATGGTGGGCAGCGCATTCGCAAGACAGCTTCTGGCCCGACGGGACGCTGAATATTGGGTATCTGTACCCAAACATGTACATGAGTGAGAATTACAATTCTCCGCAGTCGCCGTACTGGGCCCTTAAGTCATTGATTGTCATTTCTCTGGCGGAAGATGACCCATTCTGGGCGGCGGAAGAGCTATCACACCCTTTGCAGGGGACGAGCACAGAACCGGGCGAGACAGGCATCCAGGTCGTCAAGCCAGCACGCCAGATTCTTTGCAATCATACAAGCGGCAATCATCACTTCCTCCTCTCCTCGGGCCAATTTTGCGTGTGGCCGATGAAAGCGACTCAGGCCAAGTACGCCAAGTTTGCATATTCGTCTGCATTCGGTTTCAGTGTACCGACCGGCCCTTTACTTGCTCAAATCGCCCCCGATAGCACACTGGCGCTGTCTCGGGATGGAGGCGAGACATGGACGACAAGGTGGATATCCATTGGAGAAACAGAATTCCAGCTTGGGCATGTGCACGGGCACAAGGCAGGTGTAACAGCCATGGTCAGCCGGTGGAAGCCGTGGTCGTCGGCGAACATGACCGTCGAGTCGACGATAATCCCCCCTTGCGACAAATGGCCCGATTGGCATCTGCGAATTCACCGCATCTGGTCCGAGACTCCTTCAAGTATACCCTTGACTGCGGTTGAAGGTGGATTTGCTATTTTCGCGCCCAGAAAGACGGATAATCGTGTCATCCAAACCACAAAGCTACCAGGTGCCAAACATGTGCCTTTCGGGGGGAATCTAGGCGGAACCGGCGTGGCTATTGAGACTGCACATGCCGCGCTTATCGTGTCCGAGGCTGGGGCCAGTGGAATCATTGACTTGAGGCCCGGCGCCAATGGCGCATTAGCCCGCGGCGACGTGATGCGTCCAGACCCAAACACAAACATCATGACGACCAAGACAATGATTCCAAACATTCGGCATGAGGGACAGTCGCTTGGCCCGGCGGGACTCACTATTGCGTCGGCTATCTTTGCGATGGCCGGCAAGCAAGACAATATGGATGAAATCGAAGCGAGATGGCTTAGACGGCCGACGCTTTCATTTACGAAAGAAGGGACAATGGTCATCTTATAGAATGACAGGTCAATGTCGGAGCTTGGTAACAAAAGGAAGCAAGGTTTGGCATGTGCATGATATACCTGTAACTTAGTATTATAATATAAGGGCGAATCTAATACTGACACGGGAATCTGTGTATATATATCTGATAGAAATACCTCCCACTGCATGGATTCTCGCCATTCTGTGTGATGGAATCGCAAGGCGGAGAATAGTCTGTTGTCTGCAGTAGGTTACAAAATGCTTATTAGGCTAAATAAAGCGCGACGACTGGTGGCATCATTATCCCGAAGGGTATTATATGTCCCGTCGGCAAAAGCAATAATAAGGCCCCGGGTCATCGGTAGTTCTAGAAGTAGCGCGGGGAGCTCCTCCCATCTTATCATATTCGGCGCCCGGAGGCGGCCCGGGAGCAGTCTCCTTCCAAGACAGCCTGACTTGGCGCAAAGCTTAAACTTTCACCGTCAGCTTCGTGCGAGCTTGGATTTGATGGATATATAAGACTCACCTTTGGCGAAGCATGATTGTACTGTGATTTCAATCAAAGCATCAAAGGGCAGCTGCGTCTATCCTAGATCTACAACAACAACAACAACAATGCTTCACTCCGTCCGGTCCTTGGGTGCCGTTGGCGCCCTCGTCTCGGCCGCTCAAGCCACTCAATACTATATCGACTGCTCTGCGTCCTCGAGCGGCTCGGGCACACTCGCAAGCCCCTGGAACAGCGTTGCGCAAGCAAACACACCCACCTTTCAGCCCGGCGACATCATTGCCTTCAAGGCCGGTACCCAGTGCAATGGCGTGCTCTCGCCAAAGGGCGTCGGGACGGCCGCCGCCGTGATCCAAATCACAAAGTACTCACCAGACGCCGGCGTGCACGCCAACCCCATCATCAACGGCAACGGGGCTCCCGCGGCCGTCACGCTGACCAACCAGGACCACTGGCGCATCTCCAACCTCACCGTGACCAACCCGGCGAGCGGGCTCGCGGCGCGGCAGGGCATCCACGTCACGGCGACCGACGGCAAGACGCACACGGGCCTCACCATTGACGGCAACACGGTGCACCACGTCGCCGGCCAGACCGACAAGGCCAAGCACGCAAGCGAGTTTTCGAGCTCGTGCGGCATCCTCGTCAACGTCGGCGCCACGGCCGGCAGCCGCTACGATGACGTTCTCGTGCGCGGCAACACCGTCTCCGACTGCGGCGGCGGTGGCATCAAGGTGCGCGTCGGCACCGCCATGACGTCGCGCGGGCACGGCACGCACATTACGCAAAACACGGTGCGCGCGTGCGGCGGCGACGGCATCATCGCCTCCTTTAGCGACACGCCGCTCCTCGACTACAACACGGCGGCGGACCTCGGCACCGGCGCGTACCCGTGGACCGGCGGCAACTTTGCCGGCATCTGGGTGCTCGGCGACCACAACCCGACGATCCGCCACAACGTCGTCTACGGCAGCATCATGTCCCAGTTTGACAGCGAGGCCTTTGACTGCGACTGGGGCAACACGGGCAACTGCACCATCGAGTACAACTTTAGCCGCGACAATGCCGGCGGTGCCTTTCTCAACTGCGACGGCTGCGGGCCCTCGGGCGGCGCGGACCAGATCATCCGGTACAACATCTTTCAAAACGACTGCCGCATCTACAGCAACGGCAACAAGCCCACCTTGTACTTTTACCAAAACATCTTGTACTGCGACAAGAAGAGCTTTGACCTGACCCTGCCGCTGAATACGCACTTGATCAACAACATCATTGTCGGAAACGGCCAGTCCTCGCTTCCGAATCGTAGTGGTCTTGACTGGAAGTGGAACGTCTTCCACAATGTCAGCCGCCCTACGAGCAACGGCATCGAGGGGGACCCAGGTTTTGTCAACGGAGGATCGGCGGGCGAGACCTTGGAGTCGGCTGCAGGATACCGTCTCAAGTCAAGCTCGCCTGCACTGCACAACGGCCAAGTCATCTCGAGCAATGGCGGGGTTGATTTCTTTGGCAATCCCGTGTCGCAGACGTCGAAGCCAAACAGAGGAGCTTATGAAGGTCCGGGTGTGTAAGAATAGTATACTAGCTCACGGTAGTTTCAAAACAAATATACATTGTTCAAATACAATCATGTGCGTGCTGCACAGGAATTACTTGGGTTGACTCTGCCCAGCTTGTCCCCGCTGCCGTCTTCCTTGCGCGCGTGCTCTTGACTCAAGCTTTCGTAGCTCCGCCATGAAATCAAAGTCGGTGTCGTCTTCAGGAGTGCACTCCGCTGCGCCCTTTTCAACTTGATCGTCCTGTGTGCTTGAGTTCTGAAGGGCTGGCTGGCCACTGGTCAGCAAACCCCGATCAAACTCCAGTGGCGACTCTTGATCCAGAAAGTTCATGCCAAACACGCTGCCACCGCTAGACGGTGAAGTCGAGAAGGGATGCAACATGGTGGAAAAATCCACCATGTTCATCAGTGGCTGCTCGTTCGAGGCTGTCGGCTCCGTTCCTGGCACAGTCGCTGGTGCCACGCTTTTGACCCCGATTTCCTCCGTCGACTCTCTCTGCGCAATGAGCTCTTTTCGAAACCTCATTGCGGGATCTTGTGCATTCAAACTTTGCACCTCTCCCTCCTTTATAATTGATATTCGACTCGAAACCTCCAGTAGCAGTGCAACAAGGGAAGTTGCAGTCTCGGACACTCTTGTAGTATTCCATTCTTTTCGACAGCATCAATCAGCAACTTGGGTTCGCATGCGCGCAATGGTGTAATAGTCACTTACGTAGCAAGACCTTTCCAGCAATGTACAGGCAAAGTACAAATTGATGCGGTGGAATGCCGGAGCTTGCTTCCAAGAAACGCCTGGCGATGCGATCAATCTTCATGGCGGCCATTACACAAGCCTCCTTGGACGCGCCAGATACGAGCGAGGACAGCCACGCTCGCGCTTGTCGTGGCGGACATGCGAGCTGACTGTGTAGGGTTATGATTGCTGCATTGTGTGTCAAGTGAGCAATTGTCAGGTTGGGGTCAATATAACCATCCACCACGCGGACCTCTCGCCAGCGATGCGTCAAACACAGCTCCCATCTAGCATGAGTCAGTAACTTGGGACAGTGCAGGCTCACAAGGAGGCGACGACCTACTGGAGAAGTCGCGAATCTAGTTGTCGAAATTTGTGCAGCCACCCTGAGAGCTGCGACGCGCTGTCCGGCTCCAGAGAATGGCGTTCGTGAAATTTGGAAACTAGGTAAAGCGACTCTGTGGCTTCAATCGTGTAGGCTAATCCACCAATACCAGTCGGTCCTTGGGAGTCGTTATAGACAGGTGGAAAGGGTGCATCTTCAGTGTCCGCACTGGCATCCAGGCCATCTTGGGTTTGTTCGTGAATTTTGAAGAATGACGTCTCGACGCATTGATCAAGTTCCCACATACATCCATCGCATGGCAGTCGTCTTTGTATACTCTTACTAGAGATATTTGGGTTTGATCTGTTTTCTGGTGTCAGTATTCTTCCATCAGTCTCTTCTCGAGACTCTTACCCAGTCGCAATGCTGCAAAATCTGTCGAGAAGAAATGCTCCCCAAAATACGCGCCGACGCTCTTCCACCTCTACCCACGCAGTTGGGGGGTCAAGCGGCTCTGTGGGCTGTGAAAAGAATGTAGCCAGATGGTGATTCTCTCTCTTCTCTTCGGCATTCAGCTGCAACCCCTCAATCTTGCGACATATAACAGAAACAAGAGACCATGGCGAGCGACTCAAGCCTCGCTTGATGGTATCGAATGCAACAAGAATCAGGGCTTGTATGGCTTCTTTTGAGCTGCTTTCTATCGCTGAAATAACAACGCTTTGGCGTAGCTGCGACAGATGGTTGTCCAGTTCTTCGGGGCGACAAGTCTCGGCTGATACACCAGCGTAGGGCAAAGCCATGGCAGTAATGGCCTTTAATATGAGAAGAATTCCTGGAGGTCGGTCGGGTTCTCGCGCTCTCCTCAGAAATGTTGCGGGATGCAAAACTGGTATCCAAGGATGTATAAACTTGAAGTAAACCTCTAGGATAGTCTCAACGGGCGCCAGTTGCGGGGTGGCGTACGAAGTACTTGTTGAGACGCACATTCTTTTTGGCGGGCGATGATCGGAAACCTTCAAGTCTTCCTTGTTCGCTCGCTTTCTTTTGGATGGAAACAAGTCGGAAATTTCAACAACATCACCAGCATCTGCTTCTTTCGTCGAGGCCGCCACGTCCAACAGAGCTTGTTTCACTTTCTCAGTGGAGGTGGCGAAATCAGTAGACGTGAAGCTTTGAAGAAAAGAGCTGGCTTTGGCCGCATTTTGGCCTTTGATGAATTGCTGCATCAGAACGCTTTGTCCGAGAAACATGTTCTCGATAGTGTCTGTTAGACTCATTAGTTAGCCGGCAGAAGTTGACGAGCCGTTCCTGTCACTGACCAATTCGTTGGGTTAATCGCTCTATGACACCGATCTTGACGCCGCCTTTGGACCGCTTATCTTCGTACACGCAGTCCGCACCTGAAGCCACCGACTTATCAGCACACCAGGGGCTCCGACTGGTATTAACAGAGCTCACCTGACTTGAGGCACTGAGAGCATGGCTGTTGTCTGGAGCACTTTGCTTTCTTCTTGCGACACAGTTGACACCTGTACCAGGCTAAAGCATCAGCATCGGTCGAGCAGTTTGAGCCATGAACTAGCTCGCACTTACGCCGGAGTCTCATCCGATACCGCACCAGGCATGCCCTGGCTTTGGGGAAGTTCTTCCCAGTCCACCTCGCCTACATGAGGCTCTATATCAATAGATGTGGACATTTATTGAACCGGGTAGACCTTATCATGTGTTTGTTCATTGATTGGAAGTCAGTAGTTGCGTCCCAAGGATGCAAGAGGCCAAGCTTGTGTTCCCCTCCCCCCTTGTTGGGGGTTCCCAAGTTGTTAGCACAAAATGTGGCGCTTTTCCCCAGTTTCCGGGGGACATGATTGCTGCAAGTCACCCTAGCACGGCAAGTTGGCAGCTGAAGAACCCCCACAACATTAGATGGATGCGGAGAAGACGGGTCTAATTTTTTGAGCAAAGAAAGGAGAATAAAAACGTGGCGATCCTGGCGCAGAAAGTAAAAAGGTTTCTATTGGGCTTTGAAGTGCATTTACCGTACTGACTTATAGCTTTGCCAGTTCATGAAAGAGGCTTAGGACGCTGCGAGGTTGACTGTGTGACGATTATCCCTTTGACTGTGGAGGAGGAGCAAGCGGTAGCTTGCAGGGATTGTCGAATCAGGTATACTTTGTAGCTCGAAAATTGGAGGTACATTTTATCAGTATAGAAACGAGCCTAGAGCAGAAGTACTGTAGCGCATGCAAGTACCAGAGTTTACATCTATCAGGCACATCGATAAGCGTTATCTGGTAGCTTTAGGTTTTTTCCCTCGTGGGGCCAGTAGGCTGCTTGCTTCTCCTCCACAGTTAAAAGAATACCAGCAATCTCACTCATGTCGGAGGATCGGGGGAACAAGTCTCGCGCCGTTCGAGCTAATGACTTTTTGGTTTGAAAACAAGAGCTAGAGGAGAGGCTTTTTGAATGTGGCAACAAAATTCGTCATCCGTAGGATTGGTGTGAACATCAGACATACCCTCATAAATAGCGAGCCCATGGAGCCTAGATACCCCTGCGTGGTGGGCATCCGAGTGCCCACACCCAAGCTGCTCTCTTGAAACAAACACACCCACAGACAGCTACGACAACCACCAATCCTCAGAGCTTTGCGACATCCGGACTCGGGGTCTCCGGTCCTCATCGCGGAATTCGCAAGCAGCTACATCCCCTCAGAGCTACTAGCATGGCAAACACACTAGATCGGCCACTGCCAACGCGGGGGAGGCCATCCGCCTTCAACCTTTCCCCAGACTCCTCCGACCTCGACGACGACGCGCCGCTGCCCTTTCCCGCGGCCCTCCCCCGCTCCGACTTCCTCACACCCGAGTTCGACCCCGCCGCCTACCTCTCCGCGCTGCCGCACCGGCACCAGACGCTCGAGGACCTGCGCGCCGACCTGCGCGACCGCAGCGCCGCCATCAGCAGCGAGCTGCTCGAGCTCGTCAACGCAAACTCGGCCACGTTTCTGTCGCTCGGCACCGACCTCCGCGGCGGCGACGACAAGGTCGAGGACGTGCGCGTGTCGCTGCTGGGCTTCCGCCGCGCCGTCGAGGACCTCAAGGCCAAGGTGGCGGCGCGGCGGGCCGAGACGGACGCGCTCACGACGGAGCTGCGCGGCGTGCGGGGCCGCATCGAGCTGGGCCGCACACTGGTCGAGATTGCAGAGCGCCTGTCGTCGCTGGAGGAGAGGCTCGCGCTGAGCGCCGTGCCCAAGACGAGGGACGGGGCGGGACAGGCTGATTCGGACGACTCGGAGAGTGAAGAAGAGGACGAGGATCAAGACGGACAAGTACAAGGGCTGGTGGGAAGCACACCGACTGTGCTGATGACGCTCGCGCACGACTATAATACCGCCGAGGCGCTGCTAACATCACTTCCCATGCTTGCGTTTACGGCCAAGCTGGAGACGCGATTGGTCAAATGTCGGAAAACGTTGCTGCTGGACCTTGGCAACGCGCTCAAGGAGAGTCGCAAGGCAGGCGTCACGGCACAAAATAGAGTGTTGAGATATCTCGCCATATATAGAATATTGGGCGCCCACGACGAGGCCGTCAAGGCACTCCAGGCAAAATGAGGGCGGCAATGACTTTTTAATAAAGCACTTGTAATCCTGGTGCAATGTGCTTTACATATCAATCGCTGATGCTATTTATTCAGTAGTTTGAGTTATGATACAGGTAATACACAGTGCTCCCCTTTCATCTTGCTTTACATGGCGCTCGATAATTGTTCAGCGGTAACCGTTTCGCCCTCCTCCACCAGTTTGCCGCTCAAGCTGACGGCAGGTCCATTTGTCGTGCTTAGAATGACATCGTGTACCTCCTTGTGCGACTCCTCCGAGATCTGGGCGCACTCAGCCTTGATCTTGGTCATCACGGCCGTGATATTAGCCTTGAGCTGCTCAGGTGTATGTCCGAGCTGGCCGATGGCCATGCGAACGACACCCTGGCGCTCGCGGTAGTCGGCCGAGCCGGCGGCGTCACGGATTGACTTGGCCACGTCGCTGACTATAGTCCTCATGCGCGCCGAGGGCATCAGGCCCTTGGGACCCAGTATGCGGCCCAGGCCGGCTTTTTGCAGCACCTGCTCACTGCCCTCGTGGCACAGGAGGCGGTCAAAGTTGATATTCTCCTTGCGAATCTCCTCAAAGAGGGACTCCTCGCCCACAGCGACGGCACCCGCGGCGGAGGCGGCAGCGGCCACCGCGCTGCCCTCCTTGCACACGACGGCGATGCGCAGGTCGGTGCCGACGGGGTGCGGTAGGCGCAAGCTGCTCTTGACGACGGGGCCGTTTCGGGCGGTTTTTAAGTTGATGGAAAGATCGTATTTGATAGACGCGGGAGGCTGGCCGACTTCGTATGCGCGGAGGATCCTGTAATCCGGTTAGTCCGGGTTGCTCTGCCCCGGGGCTGTCGCGTGACGTGGCTCCCACGCAGTTGGGTCGTACCTCATGGCCTCGACGAGCGAGAATCTGGGAAAGGCTCTCTTGTCAAGGTTGTGACGTCGGAAATCCTTTGGTACAGCTTTTTTCTTGGCGGGACCCTTTTTGATGCGGACGACGGAAGCATGGCGGGTTTGCACCAGAGCGGCTGGGGTTAGGTATCGCGGGGCCATTGATGTTGTCGGCCGTGAGGCATGTAAAAGGTTCAGTCTGGCCATCGAGGCCAGACATTTATCGACCGGAGCCATGTTGTATCGTGTGTCGTGTGCGTGGTCAATCGCAAACTAGTCGAAGCTCCTGTCGCAAAATGGAGCTGCATCTCGAAAAAGTCTTTGTGCCTGGTTAGTTAGGCGCGAAGGCTCTTATCGATAGTCCTGTAGTACTTAGCTGAGGTCGTCAACTCAGCGCAGCCATCAACTCCTTACGCAAGGATGGATTTTTAAGAAAGGCCAGTCTTCGAGCAATCACAATTTCAAAAATTCATATGTCATAGTCGGCCATGTGCTTGACATTGCGATGTGGTTACACGATGGCTAAGGAGGAAGCTCACAGATACAGCGCCCGAACGTTTCGTTCATACACGAACAAATCATGCTCAAACGCCCTATTGGCCATTCTACGGCCGAGACTGCCACGAGGATGACCAAGGCGGAGCTCCATCTGTCATGGTTGCTACTTCAATCACGCGAGCTGGACGGTGAACAGACCAAGCTAATTCGGAGCTTCGGGGGAAGAAGGACCCTGTTCTGGGGGTGCGCAGATATCCAACCACCAGCTGCTTATTTTATTGGCATATTTGGATGGTTTCTTCCCTCACGGTAGACTATGAACATGTGCAAGTGCTGTAGTCGACCAACACTATCCGCCGATATGGTATGTACATCTTCTCCAACTTGCGACCTCATCTCTCCACCTCAACGATACATGAAGTTTTTCCTCGTTCGACTTGCACATGTCGCAATCTTTTCGCCAGTGTATCACCCGCCACAAGAACTCCCTTGTCTTCAAGTCTGACAAGTATAAGCAGAAAAAATAGCTGCTGCAAAGACACCGCCCATGTTTGTTGCTAGTATTAGAATTGCACGTAGAAGCCACGACTACATCCTAGCCGCACTGTCCAGGTTGGCTCCCGGTCTCCATCCCGAACTAAGTTCAATTTTTCTGTTTCATCGGCTATCAATTAATATTCTTTGATCCCTCTTCTTCCCGTTTTGGTGATTTTTGCAAGTAGTCGGACTTTGGCTTCCTAAGACGAGCCACCTCAGTCAAGGTGTATCCGCAGCTAACTGTGTTACCCCGCCAAAAAACCCCTCCATCAAGCCCCCCACCATCACGAAAACCCAGTGACTCAGAACTTGACATTTAATCATTGGATCTTTCACGATCAACTTCATTGCGCCACGAATATAATCACGATGAAGCACGACGAGCTCGAGAGCGTGGCCGCCGGCCTCGGTGGCGATTTTCGCTCCATTGAGCCTCATCTGCGCAACATCGACAAGCACCTGACACTGCGAACTTACCTCGATGGCTTCACCCTGAGCCCCGTCGACACCAAGGCCTGGCAGAGTCTGCGCGGAAACAAGGCGGCTATGGGCTTCATCCGCAAAAACACGCTCGGCAACCTGTCTCGATGGTTTAGCTATATTGAGCAGGCGCACCCTGAGCTCGGACAGGAAGCCAAGGCTGCCGACGCCGCCTCCAAGGCCAAGACGGCGGCTGCTAGCAAGGCTGGCGCCAACTACAACCTCGCCCTCCAGGATGCCGACAAGGGCGTCGTCACCCGTTTCCTTCCCGAGCCATCGTAAGGCTCAACCACGCTATCCGTACCGCAACACCTACTGACTGTTACAGTGGCTACCTTCACATTGGACACGCCAAGGCGGCCCTCCTCTCCGACTACTTTGGCCATGTCGCCTACAAGGGCCAGATGCGCCTGCGTCTCGACGACACCAACCCCTCCAAGGAGAAGCAGGAGTTTCAGGACGCCATTGTCGAGGACCTCGCTCTGATGGGAATCAAGCCCGACACCCTGACCTACACCTCCGACTACTTTGACTACCTGTACGACATGTGCATCAAGCTGATCAAGATGGGCAAGGCCTACGCCGACGACACTGACCAGGAGACGATGCGTGAGGAGCGCATGCACGGCCGCCCCTCGAAGCGCCGCGACCGAACCGTCGAGGAGACCCTGCGTATCTTTGAGGAGATGAAGAAGGGCACCGAGGAGGGTCTTGCCAATTGCATCCGCGCCAAGCTCTCTGTCGACAACCCCAACAAGGCCATGCGCGATCCCGTCATCTATCGCTGTAACGTCGAGCAGCCTCACCACCGTACTGGCCGCAAGTGGAATACGTACCCCATGTACGATTTCGCTTGTCCCGTCGTGGACAGCCACGAGGGCGTCACTCACGCGCTCCGTTCCACCGAGTACACCGACCGCAACCCCCAGTACCAGTGGTTCATTGATACCCTGGGCCTTCGCCAAGTACACATGTGGGACTTTTCCCGCCTCAACTTTATCAAGACGTTTCTTTCCAAACGCAAGCTCGCCAAGCTTGTTGACAGCGGCAAGGTCTGGGGCTGGGACGACCCTCGCATGCCCACTATCCGTGGTGTCCGCCGTCGCGGTATGACGGTGGCTGCGCTCCGTGACTTCATCCTCAAGCAGGGCCCTAGCCGTAACATTGTCTCTATGGATTGGACCACTTTCTGGGCTGCCAACAAGAAGGAGATTGACCCTATTGCCCCCCGCCACACTGCCTTACTCAAGAAGGACCTGGTCAAGGTGGACCTTTCTGGTTCCGAGACACCCTCCGGCGTCGTTGTTGAGGAGCGCCCCAAGCACCCCAAGAACGCCGACGTCGGTAACAAGCAGGTGTACTTTTCTCCTCAGATTTACCTCGACCAAGCCGATGCCAAGACTTTCAAGACTGATGAGGAGATTACTCTCATGGGCTGGGGCAACGCGTTTGTCCGTGACATTCCCACTAACGACCCCATCCCCAGCTTAAAGCTCGAGCTTAACCTCAAGGGTGACTTCAAGACGACTGAGAAGAAGGTTACCTGGCTCTCGGCTCAAGGTTTCGACCTAGTGCCTGCGGAGCTGTGGGAGTTTGACTACCTCATCACCAAGGACAAGCTCGAGGAGGAGGATAACCTCGAGGACTACCTCAACCCCAACACTGCCAGCATGGAGGAGGCTGTCTGCGACCCCGGCGTGGGCAAGCTCAAGAAGGACGACATTATCCAGCTCGAGCGTCGTGGTTTCTTCCGCGTCGACAAGGGTCTCGGCGATTGGGCCGAGGGCGAGGCAGGCGAGAAGGGACCCCGCGTCGTTTTGTTTGCAATCCCTACTGGCAAGGGCGGAAAATAAACGAAAGAAAAGTAGCAAATCGCATATACATGAATAAAATGACTTTATGGGACAAAAGGTATCTACATTGTATTCCCGAAAAATGCTATTTACATAGTAGCTTTGTATATATAGACATGATGGAGCGTCATTCTTCAAGGCAGGCAGGTAAGCATGCTCTTGAGTTTGTTTAGCACAGCCTGCTGCTTGGCGACGTCGTTGACAGTCGTCTTGTCGCTGGCGTCACCAATGCTGACGGAGATGTAACAGCCATTTTGGTCATGGACGTGGTGTTCGGTAGGCAGTCGGTCGCCGCCGCACCACTCGACGTCCTTGGGGGAGAAAAGACCGGGGTTAATGCGGCTCAGCACCCACTTGAACGAGGCAGCGTCCGGGCAGCTGTCGTCTACATCGGGAAAGTTGACATTGAGAAAGACGTCGTCTGGCAGGTACGGCTTCCCCGACGCGACGAGGGCGTTTGTCAGGTTGGTGGCGAGGTGGGCGTAGACGTCGCTGACGTTTGGCACAGGCTCCGTGTCCCAGCGCAGACGGCCGTGGTCGGCGCCGGAAAAGGCAATGGCGGGAATGCGCGCCGTGTGGGCGGCGTACGAGGCGGCGCCGACGGTGCCGGAAAAGGGCACGGCGAGCCAGAGGTTGGCGCCGACGTTGGGGCCCGCGACGGCGAGCTCGGGCGCGGCGCCGTCCCAGAGCTGCGGGCCAAAGGTGTCGATGCCGTATTTGATGGCCGTGACGGGGAACGAGTTGACCCAGTTGAGGTCCGGCCGGGTGGCGTTGTGGCCGGCCGGGCCCGAGTTGGGCGGGCACGAGTCGTACTGGCAGGGCTCGTTGCGGTCGGCGGGCGGCTCGTCACGGGAGGCTGGAGAGGGAGAGGGAGTAGGTCAGCATTCGTTTAGAGTATTCGCCGCGTGATTTCAAAAAAAAAAAATGAAACGGTC
>JAEIJG010000309.1:0-33676 GCA_037289395.1 Beauveria scarabaeidicola | reverse complement strand
GTGTGTACGCCCGTATTACGTAATGCGGCTTCGGCCTCTTCGAGGCTATTAAAGCGCCTCGTAAGGTCACAGGACATCGTGGATTGGTCGTGATAGCTTTAAAAATGCGTGCACAGTAGTAGTTTTTACGTGGTGGTGGAAGACAGTTTATTAGGAGACACGCGACGCGTTCTTTTGGTGTAGATTACTATGGGGGAGCCGGCTTTGGCGTCCACGCGCTAACTAGCCACCCCCCCAGCCACAAATTGGTTGACAATTCTGGTGGTGTGGTTGACACGTAGTGAAGACCCACTACTTGCACTACTGATGATGAAGATAAAATTTAGTTTGTACGGAGTAGGTAGAGCTGCCCCATATTTGGCGTTGCGCGAAATCTAGCAGTGTCAATTTGAGGCTGCCATGAATCAACGAAAGCACTGATTCATCCAAGACTATTTCACATATAGACTCTCAAGTCTCGCCAAGACGTCGCTTTACAATTCTGCTTTCAATGAAGCGTCTGTAGACGAACTGGATCTAAATGCCCGCAAGGATAGATTCGCGCTCAAGCGAGCGACGATGTACTTTCAACACGCCTGGCACGACGAGATTGACTTTGGCATGATGGAGCACGAGTGGGAGGCTTTGCGGTGGAAGATGTAGAGGTGCAAGCCCAAGATTGGCGTCTATATTGTGCATCATGCACCGTAGTGAGGGGCAGGCATGCATTGCGTGTCATCAGCGCTGAGAGATGAGGGGGGGATCCTGCAGCAAGCATACATGGCTGTATTGCTCTCGGAGTAAATTGCAAGTGTGCCCTGAGTCTTGTTGAACCTGGGACCAATGGCGTGGTAATGTCGGCATCTATCGTAAATGACACTTTTTTGTATAACATGAGAAGAGACACGGCTTGGATGGAATGGGTGTCGTCGTTTAACAGCGCTGAACAGATACGAAGTGACAGTCTGCAGCCGCGCATTTCCCGAAACGGAATCATACGGCACCTAGGACCATTGATTCGACCAAATCAGCAGGGCATGATTTCAGTTGGCAAGTCAAGTGATTTTTGCGTGCTGCACGGCCAGGATCATTAGAAAAGGGGTGTGGCAGGGGAGCCAATGAATCACTTTGGATATATACAAGATACAATATTAAGCCAAAATATACCACCCAACACCACCCAATACTAACAAAAATGAGACCCTGCGCGAGCAGATGATTTCTTCTTCCAGGTCAACGGGAACCTAACTTTTCATCATCTTTTGATGTGGATGGGAATGGTGATGGTGGTCCCGCGCCGAGGCGTTGCGTGAGCCTCCTGCTGCGGCCTGTTGCCGCCAGAATCGGTCTCGGCCTCGCACGCAAAGACATCTTCGTACGTTGGCGGCGAGCCAGGCGAGCGCGGTGTGGTATTCGCGTTGCCGTACTGCTGGCTCGAACGTCGCAGGATCACAGTGATGATGGTGGTGCATTCGACGATGGCTTCGGTGCTGCCCTCGCAGACGGACGCCGAACGGGTCTGATTACGCGCACGCTGCCTTTCATTCCTGCTTTTTGGTAAGCAAAACTTGAGTGTGTAAAGGCAGTTGTGTTCTTTTTTTGTTTTTTGTTTTTTTCTTTTCGCGCAAAGGATCGGAGACAAACGTACATGGCGGCGCATTGGAGGCAGTGCTCCAGAGGCTGGGATTCGGAGATGGGCTTCTTGCAACCGGGACAAGTGTAGAGAGGCATTTCTATTGAAAAGGGGAACAAGAGTTGAAAAGGTCAAGATGCTGTTTGTCAAAGAATGTATGTTGACGGATCGTAGAATAGACCACGTGGGAGAGGAGGCAACACTGGGGAGCGACGAGACGAGCTTCAAGTTTTATATAGGAGGGAGACTGTAGCCTGGTCACAAATCGAAACGCCAACCAGCAGCAAGAGAAACAAAGATGCGCCGAGTTTCTCCTGCAGCAGCAGCAGCAGCAGCAGCACAACGCGCACCGAGCTATATGACAACCCAAGGTCTCTAGCGTGGGGGTTACGCGTTGCAGCCACCAAGAGAAGCCGTGTGTGTGTGTGTGTCGTGACACCCAAGACCCAATTTGCAAGGATAGCAGAGTCCAAGGGAAAGGAATAACATGAAAGAAACCTTGTCTAGTGTAGCGGCATAATAGTGGCTCGATTTCTATTTTGCGGCAACCTCTACCCCGGTGCGGCGTCGGAGATTGACTGCGCGGCGAGGTAAGCGAGTCCGTGAGGGCATCGCCGGCGCCACCTGCGCTGATGGTGAGAGCGCGGCTACAGGTCTGGTTGAGGTACCGTCAGAAAGGATAGTAGTCACACCACCTCATTTGCATTTTGTACGGTATTTGCCGTGGCGATACTCACGGCCCATGTCGAAGGGAGGATCGGGAGGCAACATTCATGTGCCAGAGGGAGAGAAGAAAATAGCAACAAGAGCGTTTTCTCGTTGCTTTGCTACGAGATCTAGACTACTAGCACAAATCGGCCACCATCGCGCACGGATCAAGAGGAGGTTGTTGAATGCGGTAATCCGTATACCGGCGCCGAGAACCAACGACGGCCCGGTCCAAAGTACCATGGCAGTTTTTTTTTTTTGTTTTCTAAAAAAGTTTTTTTACCAGGATGTTGCAGGTCTAGCGTCCATTTATCTTGCTCACATCACCCTGCGGGCGCAAGACATTTTCGCATAAGTAAAGGTTCCGTCACAAAGTATCCAGTAGTTGAAGGCGAATGCCGCAAGGCATGAGAGTGATAGGTGCCACCCCTCTCCTTCCGGAGACCTGGGGTAGTGGAGGGGGGGGGGGGGGAGAGGTATACTTGGGAAAAGCAGTCGACGCCCTGATTCGAGAGACTGGAAAGTTTGAGCACGATATCCCGCTACGGGTATCAAAACTTTGAGCGGAACGTGGACGATCCGTGCTTTTCGATGTGTGTGTGTGTGTGTGAGGCTGTGAGGCAATGCGCCCCTTGCAGCAAAAGTGGTCGGGCGCCCGCTCAACGCCGGCTCTCGGCTCTCGCATCGATCAGCAATTGAAGAAGAAAAAAGAACCAAGCGAGCAAAGATGGGTCGGGCCTTGCAGGGCATAACTAGGTTATTGCCAATGGGGCAGACGTTTCTTGCAACTCTGATCTCGTCCTCTCCTCCTCCGCCGGGGCATGCGCCCGCAGAAAACTCCTGTGGAGAACCATTTTCACGTCTGAACATGTTGAAACGGCCGCAACTCTCATCTGACGGAAGTAACCATCTACTATTTAGAGGCGGAATGGTGGTGGGGGAGCAGAGTCGCTCGGTTCTTCCTCTCGGGACTACTTTCGATGTATTTGCGGAGCTCGTCACATCCGTTTCCTCCTGCATACAGCCTTTGACTTGTGCCTTTGAACAATCTGGAAAAAAAAAAAGAATGTAACCTTGCATGTCTTTGTTCAATCAGGAAAAAACTCTAGTCTTGTATTTTGTACGTTGTTTCCTGCTTTTCACATGTGAATGTGGGCTACGAACCGACCTTGCGGACCGCGTTGTACTAGTCATAAAGTCAGCTGTCTGCAGTAGCAACAACCACACCTCTTCTGACAAACACGATCATCTAATTTTAGAACTTGTCAATTTATCAGAAAGAGGGTTTCATTCGAGAAAAGTAGTGATAATCTGGTCGTTTCGAGTCACCGTCCCCGTTGCTTAGACGGCATGGCCGATGCAGGTTGGGGGAGCACAGCATCAGCCTCAACTAGCAAGATCCGCGCACCGCAATGACTCGTCGAGCACGATAGGGCTTTGTGACATCCTCAAGGTTGATCCGACCAGTCATCATCTTTTGTTTCACAGTGTCTTTCTTTCTTTTTTTTTTTTTCGGCTGTAGAGTTTCATCATCTGCCGAACAAAAAGTACACACACTGACTATCCTATCCTGTGACCCCTTGCTCACGACTACCCATCTTCATGAGACCAGAATGCAAGCCACGGGGAACCATTGCTCATGCCACTACGCTAGTGCCTTGCCAATCCTGCGCAGACCTGTCCAGCGGGCGCTATTTGTCGGAAGCCCTCTTCCTCTGATTGATTGGCAATGCGGTGCATTCATCGCACCGCCGGGCTGCCGGTTGCAGTTGCTCCCCAATGCAAGACATTGATTGATCCTTCGATCGAATGGGGGATGCAGAGCGAGGGGCGCGTCCTGTCCCGGTGCTACGCTGGCGCTTTTTTTTTTTGCCAGGTCTTTTTTTAACAAGTAACGCCAAGGAAGCCATGCAGACAAGACACAACAATAAGCCCACCAACGTCGACTATCAAGTTGCCGAGCATAGCCAAGACAGCACCGTCATCCTGTCAAAGGATCAAACATGAGCTCCATCATCGCCGTACTCTTGGATTCGTCAGACTATACCGCTACCATGAAAACCCCATCGCCTAAAATTGCCGAGAAAAGGGTACAGAATGGTCTCCAACTTCTAAGAGCGACTACATAGGTCCGCAGGCACATGGAATCCCGGGCGGCGGCTCCGCGCCCCACGCCGTGCATGGACCCGGAGCGACAGCCGATGAGCCTTGTCCTACCAAGCTGCGTCAAAAGCGCGTATTTCAAGGTCGTCGAGCGAGGTCATTGAGAAGAAGTGTTGTAGCAGGAAGAGTTGTTATTCGAGGGGCATCAGAGGACTTAGTTACGAATAGGTGACATTGAGCTGGCAGAAAATTACTCTCTGATTGGCTTAAAAGCATTTTAAGCGAGTCAAAGGCGGGGCGAAACGTCGTTAGCGCCACGCTAGCCAGAAAAAGAAGGTTAGTTACTTCGTAGTTCGTACGATGGCTAAAAATCGACCTGCATGTTACGGGGCTCGTCGCCGAGTAGCACTACTACTAAACGTAGTAAAAATAGACTTGTCTTATTCTTTGTTTTATATAGACTTTTGAATTTAGCCTATTTTATCGTCGTGCATAAGTAATTTTATTAGTAGCGCTTACTAATGTCTAATACAAGCGTTTTTGCGCAGTTCTTGTTCGTTGCTAGCCTGGTTGTCGAGCAAGCGTAACAAGACCACCGACGACGTCAAATAAATTGCCCCATCATCCTGCGTTTTGGTAGCCAATCCATCCCATTCCCAGTATCATACAACAATTAATTACAAAGTTGGCGTATAATCTCCATCAAGGAGCAATGGCTTGAAGCTGTGAAAAAAGAAAAGACATGAAATGTTGGTGTTTAAAATGTATAAGTGATGCCGAGTAAGAAATAGGCGAGCTTCGAGGATCGATAAGAGAGAGTAAAAGCGGTGGCGTCGCATGAAAGGAAAGAGGAGGCCGTGATCCATCATATCCATGAGAGTGCGACTTTATGCGTAAAATGATTCGACAAAGTAGATAAGACCAAAGGCAAGGAAAGCGACAGCGCCACCAACAGTTACAACCTTCATGCTGACACGGCCAGCAATGGCCCGCCCTCCGATAACAGCGACACCGGTGCAGATGGCGTGGCCAAATGTAGCACCCAGCGTCACCCACCAATAGTCCTGACCGGCGGCCATGGCAATCGTGGCAATCTGGCTGCGGTCGCCCCATTCGCCGAGAAACGTCATGACAAAGGTTTGTACCCAGACAGGGCTGATGAGCAAGCCACAGAGGTTGCTGGCACCGTACAGGAAGCCGTTCACGGAGCCCGATTTCCTTGAAGGGTGGCGAGAGGGTGATTGGGACGGAGAGCGAGGAGGAGAGCCGAGGCGGCTCTTGGATCGTGAGCCACGGCCGTTGAGACCCATCTCGAGAGCATCAGCGGAAAGGGTGCCGTTGCCGTCACGGCCAAACTCCTTTTCCTTGGCTGCAAGTTCCTGCTCGACTTCATGCATTTCAGCGCCGACACCTTCGTGCGGATCCATTTGCATACCCTCGCGCAAGAGCTTAGCACCAAAGACAAAGAAGAGGCCGGCGGCGAGGAGACTAGTAAGTCGCTTGGGAATGAGAGTAGGTACGGCATGGCCGAGGATGGCGGAAAGAAATGTCATGACGAGCAAGGCACCAAAGGCGGCAGAGAAGACGACCAATCTGTCGTGCTTCATGGCCATCAAGGCGGCGACGAGGAACGTCTTGTCACCAACTTCGGAAACGAGAATCATAGTGAGTGAGAGGACAAAAGAATGAAAGGGTTGAATGATGCCCTCGTCGCCGTCGGCAAGAGGCGTCTTTGATGAAGATTTTGTAGTAGTCGTGGTAGGGTTGTGAATTTCAAGATGATCCTTGTCGACTGATTGCGGAACGGGGGGTTGTTCGCGCGTTTTTTCGCCAAGGTCGTCGGGTTTCTAGACACATTAGCATGCGAGAAGCAGGTAATTAATTTGAATTTGAACGCTCACGTCAAGTCCGGCATAGCCGCCGTTGTCACCATCCTTGATGGCTTCCTTGTCTAGTGGCTTGGTCTTGGGCCTTTCCTTGCCCTCGTTCAACTTTTTTTCTTCGCTGTGAGGTAGAGGGAGCTTCTCCTTGGGAGACTCCGGCTGGGTAACGAGCCGTTCTCCTGTCTTCCCTTCTTGGGCCTTGCGAGCCTTATCTTTTTCAGAGACACCACCTTTGGTACCGGTAGTGCCCTCCTTTGCCTTTTCGCGGTTCTTGTCAAACATGATGCCGTCATTGGATTCGGGAATCCTCTTGCCGTCGACGATGGTGGGATCTTGGGGTCTGCCCTTGATGTTTTCTACGGCGGCAGCTGATGACTTGGTATCCGTGCTTCCCTTGATCGTTTTGCCGTCTGTCTCGACAAAAGGGCCCTGATGAGGCTTGCCATCGCGACCGTCGACAGGGGCGTCCTTGGTGGGCAGGCCGGCACGACCCTTGGGCGCAGTGGCATCGTCACTAGCGGCGACAGCAGCAGCATCATCGATGGCGGCGACAGAAGCAGCAGCTGAGGGGTCCTTGAGGGCGCCGACGAGTGCGGGAAGGGCCAGCAACAAAAGAGGAGACGAGTTGGAAGGGAATCGCATCGCGTCGGGTGAGGCTGCGGACAGCAAGATCGACAAGTCGATCACAGTGTGTTGATGCCAAGTTCACTGTGCTTATTGCAGACTCTGTATCACTTCGTTGTTTTGAGTCGAGCCGTGCGTCTTCGGAATACAAAGAGGCTGGGATTGGCGCAGTTGTAAGATGGAATCGTTGAGAGCCGCGTTTGCGTGAATGCGCAGCCAGGGACGGATGAGCTGTGGGGGTGCAGCAAAGAGTAGAGAGTAGACTCCGGTGGACAAAGGTCGCTGGGAACTGAGCGAGGATGAGATGGAAGAAAAGGGCCGTCGATGGAGAGCAGGGATATGGAGGGATGAGGCAGGCAAAAGAAAGTTCGCGTGGAAGAACGGATCGATGATGGTGTTTTTTTTTTCCAGGTCAGCGGAGTGTCGGCCTTCTGGGGGAGTTTAGCGCAGAACTGGCGTTGCAGGCTATAAAAGGGGGCTGCAGGGCCACTTCAGGGCAGCTTCAGGGGAAAGTAACGAGCCTGTCGATATTACAGGGGGGATCTTGAGAGGAAGACAGGGAATGTTTTCGAAATGCATGGATCATTCTTCCTCTGGGAATTGAAATGGAAGAAATGAAGAAAATCTAAAAATACAGACATACAGACATACCTAGGTAAATAGGTACTTCGTACCGAAGAATGTGGAAAATGCAGGGGATACTGTGAGCAAATACAGGGGCTCCCCAGGGCCTTTTGCACTGCCCCGGCCCAGCAATTTGATGTTTTGTAGGTATTCCCTGAAGCCCACTCTAAATCCACATCACCGCCCAAAGGTACGGTGTACCTACTGGCTTTGCTGGCTCAGCCCCTCTCGTGTTTCCTGGCATGCAATGAACCCCTTTTGCTTCCCCATCTACGGCAACGGGAGACAGTTTTCGTCAAACACGGAACGTTGGATTCCTTTGAAATGCTTCCAAGCTCATTCGAAATGTTTTCTACGCTTTCCATCGCTATTCTTATCTCGTTTCCCTCTTTTGTCCCCAGCACGCTCGCTCTGGCCTCATAGGGTGGAGCGCACCGATGTGTCCGACACGCCGCACACCGACGCCGCACACCGACGCCATACCTGCAACCATGGGCCGCGTCATACCATCCGCGCACTGATATTCGACCATATCTGCGATTTCATCCCGAGGTGCCAACACTGTCATGTCGAGCGGCGTACGTCGTCCAGAGCCACGGTTGCCGGCCCGCCTTCTCCGCTCCTCGCCGCAGCTCAACGTCCTGATATACATGGGCACGGCTATAAGTATTATTACTCAACAAAACTGTGATATAATCATTTGCAGTGACAGGTGCAGCTGGGAGGTGGAGTTTTCTGCATCAACTTGTCAGTCCAGCTCGTCCTGTCATCACACCTTGGTGTAGAGTAAACAGTCATCCCTTTTTCCGACATCCCTTGCCTGAATTGCAAGAGGAAGGGCGTTGTGTGGAAATGCCAAAGACTACGGATCTACTATGTGGCCGGTCGATCAAAACTGGGCTGCAGACCAGTTCCTCAAGCGCCCAATTTCTTCACGCTGACGGTACGCGCACAACGACATATTGACAAAATTCAGGGACTTCCACCAGTTTCAAGAGAACCGCACTATCTCACCAATGTCTCGTGCAAATATACGGAAACGTCTAAGCTAGCTCCTAGATGAGCCGCTAACAGCTGATGTAGCTGTCGCGCAAAAGCAAAAGGTGGCACCACCAATTACTTGGTGATTTATCAGACCTTATATTCACAGTAGCGGCCTGGGCCGCCATCGTGGGCCGCTGAGAGACAAAGCAAAGTTGACTCGTCGATTTGTCATTTGGACTCTATGATCTCCATTACACATGGCTTGCGCAAGACATCTACCGGGACCTGACGCTGCCGTCCACTAGCCACATGTAGATCGTTACATTGGGTTGCCGGTCTATGTTGCTTAATCTAGCCTACCAACATACGCATCTCCCCAGGACAGTAGCAACGGCAAGACAAACGTTCGAAGGACGGCAATCCACTGTCTGCTAACATTTTCTTTCTATGCTGTGCGCGATGCGCAGTCTTCGCATCATACATCATACTACCACGGCTAGCTGCCCAGTACGCACGAATAGACAGCAAGTACCATAGCACCTGTCCAAGATTCGCCCTCGGACTCATCGTCTTCAGAAGGCGCGTTTTGGGAGCCAAATTGCCCGTCATGCATAAGAGGTCTTCCTTCGGATTCAGTGTTACTTTCTCCCATCTGGGCTCCACCGCAGTTGATACAACGATCCATCGTACTACAGTCAGGGACCTCAGGGGGGAGTTGGGGTGGCTCGTACTCTTCAGGCACTTTGTAAACTTTATCAGCCTTTTCTGCATTGTCTTTGACCAATATCATGAGGCGCTGATAAGGAATGCAGTCCTCCTGATTCCCAAAGCTCCTGGACACCATCCTCCAGCTCATCCGTGGGCGGCTGCTTTCGTGGTGGACGCTCGCGTAGACAAAGCGCTTGCTGCCTGGATCTTCCCGTAGTGCAGCGCAGAGACGGTCTCGCGTCTGGTGGCCTTCGCGTCTTCGAAGCCATTTCTGCTTCATCATACCACTGGCATCGTGTCCCGCGACGAGGTGTGTTAGAGCTACGCGCCTCGTAAATCTGTTCAAAAAGCTTGAATCAGAGCCACACCTCACTATGATGCCACCACCGCCGGGTCTCGTAGCACTCTAGAATGTCAAGTTTGCGCAAAAGTATCGCGGCGTCTGCACACAAAGCTAATGAGCTCCAGATCAATGAAGCATTTGCGCAGCGTCAAGGCGTCGTGTATGTAGATGGCCGTACTGGGAAGAACTTATCGACTACAAGCGTCTTTATGGTCAGGTCCCGAGAGACGGCCCGCCGGATATCGTTGATCAGAGCGCTCCGACGGTGTAAGAGGCAGGAAACGATGGTATGTGATGTATGTGTGTGTTGCCTGTGTATTTTGGCTGGTAGGGTCCTGCGAGCTTATGACGAAGCAGCGTTGCTGAGCTAAAGCTGCTGCCTTACAACCCCCGCTTCAATGTAAGGCGATTCTTTCAAGTATGGCTTATTTGCAAGACATAGTCGATGTCTGTTCATTGCACACACGACGGCAGATGAGGTTTTGAGCCGATAGCAACCGTTGAGTAGCCGCCATCACCGGTTCTCGAGATATACGGCCACGCACGATGTGAGCCGCAGGCTTCTTCTGAGAAACTCCACAATTCGCGATACACTGGATCAGGCACTGGCCCGAGAGTTTTGGAGTTGGATCGCAGATCATGTACGTATCTGCATCAGGTTGAAGCTGGGGTCGGACACGAGGCGGCCGGCTCCGCCGTGTCGGGTCTTTTGAAGCGCTGGCAAGGATCGCCATCCGTCAGTTATTGCTCCGCCTCTGTAAGCCTACTGTGACATGGGGATGTCAAGGTACAATGACAGCCTCGTCAGATTCTTGCATCTCTGAAGTGTCTGCCAGTCGCCCATTTGCTCGCACCGGAGACCAGTTGAGCAAAAGCGCGCAAGGCCACATGTAGCGAGATCAGCGTTCACATTGACAATGGGATCACTATCATCATTATCCAGGGCAGTATTTAGGGCTACAAAGGAGACTACATTCGATATCGCAGGTTGAGATGTGGAAACAAGTTTACAGTCGAAAGCGAGCTCATATTGATGCGCCGGGCAAGCATTTTCACAAGATGAGCTACTCAAAACGATGTACGCGTGGCATCAATAATTTACGACATTAACATGAAAATAGAGCCTGGCTCCAAGACGGCGGGCGCCTTTTGTCTCATAGGTAATAGGATACTAACAGAAACCCGCATTCATGTAGCCTTGATTGGCTTTCTAGTGAGGGGAAGTTGCAACGTGACTCCGATATCGTAAGCCTTCAGGCACGAGCGGCAACTTTTTGGAGCTCTCGTTTTCCACGAGAGGATCCGAGACCCTGCGTGGTATCGCTTCCCGGAACAGCCAGACGTGCAGCAGATACATGGTGCCCGCTCAAGTATAAAAGAAGGAGTGTTCTCGCACTTCGAGCCATGTAGTTCGATCACGAGCAGAATCATATAAACACAGACAAGATGCAATTTTTCAGCTTGATTGCTGCCACCGCGGTACTTCTCATGGTCCCTGCGGTGCTTGCGGCTAATATGGTGGGTGACTCGTGTGACCCCAATGCCAACAAGGAGTACACATATTGCGACGAAGACAAAACCTTTGTCATACGCTGCAATCGCCAAAACCGCAAGTGGATTTGGACACACACTTGTGGCGGCGGCGGCTGCTACCGATCGGAGTCTGGCTACGCGGGCTGCAAATTTGGTGGTCAATGGTAGGGAATGATGAACCGTAAGCTATATGTCTACATTCTGGCGAGTGTGTATGCTGATTTCTTTAAGTTTTCATTTATTCCATGTTGGATTATACGGAAATGCCTCTTCTGCTTTAGAAGCATGTTTCTGCCTGGGATTCATGTTTTGATATCATGTGCGGACTTATTGGATGGTCCTTGACAACAGACTGTCATACTCAAAATTGGGCTTTCTTGATCGACAAAATCCGCGAATAGTTCTATTAATCAATGCTAGATATTCCAAGTTGCATAGATCAAGTAGCAAATGCCATTGCTGATTAGCTCGAATAAGTAGGAGACTGTGTTTCTCTACCACGCCTCAGCGCCAAGAGACGCGATTCGGTCTAAACTGAGTCTAATTTCAACAGAGCTACACCAGGCCTCCGGAATTCCAGCACTCAGATATCCAGTCATGAAGAATCCCTCTCAGTTTATTTACCAGCTTCGAGGCCGTGTCAGTGAGATGCGTGTCCAAACCCAGGCGCCTTACAGGGGTGCAAGCGCTAGAGTCACTGCCTTTCTCAGTGGTCAAGTGCCCTGAAGAGCGCTAGAGGTGGTCGTTTGCCACCAAATCTTCTTCCTGCAGGCGCTAACCGGAACCGAAACCATGGTCAGTGTTTACAGTGAAAAGGCCTGGAACTCGGTCGGAACTTCAAGGCGAGGTCGTTATCTCCGCATGTCGTCACTCAGTCATGAACTGGTAACAAGGCCAGACTAAAGCCGCCGAGCCACCGTGCTTCTTTCATCGTTGCTTGAACTTCTCAGAGCGCCGCATCAGGCTGCATTCCGCTCAATCTATCATTATTAGGACCTTTTTCTTCAATCCAGTCTCTCGCAGCGCTTTTGCCACCAGTATCCCGGCTGCCGCAGGACACTGTTATCGCCCCCACCGCCATGGCCTCGCACCACCCAGGTCAGGAGCAGGCGTCGACCGGCGACCAGAATGAATCTGGGTCCGAGGGGGGTAATACATGGTACTTTAGTGTCAACGACGACGTCGATGACGAGGAGGATGAAGACTATGAGGACGCCCCCGATGAGCAGGAACAGAACGACTCGGAAGGTATGTCACGGCACAGATACTCGTGGGATGTGTCGTATTCTCATACCCTCTCGACAGATGGCCCCAGAAATGTCCAATTCCAAGTCATTTTCGGCAACGTTGATGACGAAGAGATTGATATGGACGACGAAGAGCATGACGAGGATGACGACGAGGAAGAAGACGATGATGAAGAGGAAGACGCGCAACACACAGCCGCCGAGGAGGGCAACGAATCTGCTCTTCGCATTCTAGGGCTATTAAGAGGTATATACTCTCGTTTCTCGTCTGTTTGCATCTTCCCGATCCAAAGCTAATCTAAATCAGCTGGCGCTCGAACTGGTCTCGTCACAAGAGCCCAAGTCTTGGCTTTGCTCAGAAACGGCCAACTCGGCCACGGGCTCATGAATGAGGACGATGAGGACGATCTCGAAAGTATCTTTGGTCAGTGGGGCAGACGACGTCCTCATCTAGCCAAAGATCCCAATCGCTTCCCCAAAGTGCCCAGCGACGAGGGCAGAAAACTGATGCAGTCCGGCACTTTTGGCTCCAGCAGCGAAGCCATCCGCCAGGGTACCGCCAAGAGAATAGCAAGACGCATGCTCGAGAGAGAACTCGGCATCGGTGACAAACGACAGCGCACACGCAATCTTGATCTGATAGCACAAGTAAACGTGGCAATTTCGTACTTTTCGATATTTTCGCTAACAAACGCCAGTCGCTCCTCCCATCCACCAAAGTTGACCAAATCATACATTACGATGACCCCATTTACTCGGGCCAATTTTCAGATGACGGCAACTTCTTCTTCTCCGTCTGCCAGGACTTCAGAGTCCGAATGTATGACACCTCGAATCCATACAGATGGAAGCATTACAAGACGGTCAACTACCCCGGCGGCCAGTGGACGCTGACCGACGCCTCACTGAGCCCGGACAACAAATGGCTCGCCTACACCTCCATCGATAGTCTTGTGTGTATCGCTCCCACAGACCCGTCCGATCGCGGCGACCCCTATGTCCTGAATCTGTCAGAGGGCACCCGGCGCATCGGCGTGAATGGCTGGAGTATGCGTCGGGGCGGTTTCGGCATCTGGTCTATTCGATTTTCTGGCGATGGCAGAGAACTTGTCGCTGGCACAAATGCGCACTCACTGGTTGTATACGATATCGAGTCCCGCCAAGTGCTTCACCACGTCGAAGGTCACGAGGATGACGTCAATGCCGTTTGCTTTGCTGATAAATTGTCTCCCCATATTCTCTACTCCGGATCCGACGATGCCACAATCAAGGTTTGGGATCGAAGAAGCATGGGCGACGGCCGCGAGGTCGGCGCCTTTCTCGGCCACATCGAGGGGTTGACCTACATAGACAGCAAAGGCGACGGACGCTATATTCTAAGCAACGGCAAAGACCAGAGTATGAAGCTTTGGGACCTGCGCATGGCCATGTCCACCGCCCGCTTCCAAGAGATGGGCCGCACTCGCTACTCCCACTCTAGCGGCTTTGACTATAGAAACGAAATGTACGACGAGAGTGACTGGGATGTGCACCCCCACGACAACTCGCTGGTGACGTTTCGCGGCCACAAGGTGCTGCGCACGCTCATCCGATGCCACTTTTCGCCGCCGTCGGCCACCAATTCTCGCTACGTATACTCTGGCAGTGCCGACGGCAAGGTATACGTCTATAACATGGACGCTACCATTGCGCGCATCATCGATGTCAAGCAAGCCACCAGCGGCACGCGACGTCTTGACCGCCGCACCCGCTTATATTTCGACGAGCCGGGTGGCTGGAGCACCTGTGTTCGTGACGCTAGTTGGAACCCCAACGCGCCTGTCATAGTTGGTAAGCTCATAACCATCGATTGTCTACTTTTCGCACATATTGCTGACATAATATAGCGTCGGCATGGAATGGCTATAGCATGGCTCGGGGCACATGTACGATACACTCTTTCAACGACGCTGACGAAGACGAGGGGGAGCCACAGATGGGACAGAGCGTGGATGACATGCTTCGAAGTAACCCCAGCTACTACAGATCGGAGTACTAACATGTATGATCAAATAATGCGTGGTGTATTTTTGCTGAATTAAAGTAATCAATGCAAATATGTGCCAGATCAGCCAAGAAGAAAATAGCGATACTCTGCCAACTGCGTCGCCGTACCATGCTGGAGATAGTTAGGCGGATAATCAATGCTCCACCCGTGTGGCTCGTGCACCTGTCACCTAGCGAGGGAGCCTCAGCTTTGTTCGAGCTTCCAACTTTCATCAAATTCGCTAGAGCCGAGCGTGACAGACTCGAATCCAGATAATCCCAAAACATTGGCTTGGAACACGAGCATCACTCACGGACGCAAATCTCGCCCCGAAACGTTGTGCGCTCGACGCCCGATAACGCGACACCGCAAGCCGACCGGGACACGACAGGTGTTTTTACCCGTATCGGCCCAACGGAAATTGACGACGCACGCTGCCCAACGGTCACGGAACGATATATCAAGTTTGGTGGTGTCTGATAGGAGGCGTTGGTGTTCTTTTTTTTCTTGTTTCCATCGGCTGGTCTATCCGACCGCAATATCTGTATCGAGCCCGCGTTTGCCTTGGCAAGAAACGCTGCCATCAGGGCTGGAATCGATTGAGGCACAGAGCATCATCGTTTCGTGCGGCACCGAGGAGGCCTTGCCGTGTGTTACACTGTCCGCTTTTCATCTGAAATCTCCTTGGGAATGTACGTACTAGCATTGTTTCCAGTTATTCACTGTCATCCTTGCGCGTTTTGCGGGCGTCATTGCTTAGCCATCTGTTTTTGCCTGCCCGTGGGGTTTGAATGGTGTTTACGACGAAGCGAGCCCAAGATGCCGCTGCTTTGTATCTCGAATACATTAATAACATTCTTTAACATTATCTCTGCAGCTCTGGTTTCATAACCTCAAGACGTTTGCGCCCCAGCAGCGCTCTTTCAAGATGTCGGAGGAAGCTGATTTCGAAATCGACTTCTACGGGGACGAAGGCAATGACCAACAGGACCAAGGTCAAAAGAAGCAAGAACAGCAAAGTGAAGGGCAAACAGAACATCATGGCAACAATCACCACAACGGCCACAACGGTGGCAATCACGGTGGAGACGATGCGATGGAAGATGAGGGTAGCCAAAGCTACGACGACCAAACATCACAGCAAGGAACGAAGCGCAAGCAAGAAGACGATGGAAGGCCGGTCGACTCGGCGGCCACGACTGCGATTATGATTTCCGAAGTAAATTGGTGGACTACTGATGACGATATTCGAGGATGGGCGCGCGGCGCAGTGGTCGAAAACGAGATTAAAGATCTCACATTCAGCGAGCATAAGATCAACGGCAAGAGCAAGGGGTTAGTATGCGGTGTATCGTGCCCGGGTCGCTCTACTAACATGGACACAGACAAGTCTATGTCGAATTCAACACTCGCCAGGCAGCGACAGCAACCAAGCACCACTTGGACAAGCTCGTCTCGGAGGAAGCACAAGGCGCGCCGAAGAAGCTTACGGTTATGTACTGGAACCCCAACGTCAACCCTTTCAAAACTCTTCCGAAAGATGCGCCCGCCAGAGGTAAGGACCAGCAGTCGAGAGGGCCGCAGGGCGCATACAACAGCGATCGCGGAGGCTACGTCGGCAACTATCGCGGGCGTGGAAACTTTAACAATCGTGGCAATATGGGTCAAAACACTTACAACCGCAACTACAACAACGTGGGTTATAACAACATGGGCGGTGGCGGCTACAGCAATCCCATGGGTGGCGGCAACTTTAACAACTTTAACAATCGAGGCGGTATGATGGGCGGTATGCGCGGCGGCGGCAACATGCGCGGCGGTCGTGGTGGAAACATGATGGGCATGAATCCTGGCATGAGCGGCATGACCCCGATGGGTCTGCCGATGGGTATCATGGGGAACATGGGCAACATGGGCAACATGGGGAATATGGGGAACATGGGCATGGGCATGATGAATCCCGGCATGCAAGGTAAGGACAGTCAGTCTTTCGAGGCCTCCAACGGCGCTATGTAGGCGCTCGGCCGACATTTCGCACTATGATTACATCTTCTTCTTTGCGGTCAAGTGGCCGTTACCCACGTCCACAGCAGAGGCAGTACGTTCCACGAGTTTGGGCCCGGCCCGGCGCGCTCTTCGGCACGAGCACATGCCGGGGCTGCAGTGTAGTCACAGTCTAAAGAGCAGCTGCAGTAGCAGTAGCTCAGAGGGGGTGGACAATCGCACCGCGGCGCCCAACACACACATGCCCGTCACAGCTCGAACCTATCGAGAACCAGTTCCGCTAACAGCTTGTGTCAAGGCATGAACCCCGGCTTCAACCCCGGCAACTTTAACTTTGGACAAAACCAGGGTGGCGGAGGCGGTGGCAGCGGCGACTGGGGCAATCCTCACGGCGCCAAGCGGCCACGACCTGAGTAAGCCTGGTCGGGGTTTTGTCTGCACGATGAGGTAGGAGGGTTCGTTTTGGGGTTTTGCTATTGATCAAATTGAGAAGACTGAGGCGCACTGGCAGTAGCTAGTGAGGAAAACCGGGATAAAGAGGGGAATCGGAGTTTTGTGATCTATCTTTCTTTCTAATTCGGATGTGACAAAGTGTACAATAACAGCAAACGCAGCATCTCTCAAAGTGAACCTGACTAGAAAATATCTTTTTTTTTATTTCGATTTCATGTACAGGTCCCTTTTCTAGGGGCAGCCAAGTTGTCAATGTATTTACATGGTTTCTCCAAATCGTGATTCCTTTTTACGAAACTACTGGGCCTCTAATCTTTGCCTCATCCCGACAAGCAGCCCCATGATCTGCACCCACCGATCCCGCAGGGCTTGCCGCGACAGCGCCTCGCCCGCCGTCGCCTCGTCCACGTCCCTGATGCGCGCGGCGGCGTCCTCCTCGGCAGGCCGCAGCACGACGGCCACCAGGGCGGCCTCGACGCGCCCGCGGTCCGTGTCCTCGTCGCGCTCGCCGTCCAGCACGGCGCGCCACTGCAGCGGCGTCAAGCACAGCGCGCGCAGCGCGACGTGCGTCCGGTAGCACGCCGTCTCGCGATCCAGCATGTACGTGCCCCAGAACCCCGCGTCCTCGAGCACCATCCTGTGCCCGGCGGCGGCGAGCGCCGGGCACAGGTACGGGTCGAGGCTGGTCTCGTCCCAGGCGTCGTTGAGCGGCGCCGGCAGCGTGAAGCCGTACTCGACGAGGAGAAAGTCGTTGCCGTGCGGGCCGTATTGGATAAAGAGCTCGTCGCCGCGCGCGTGCGCGGCGCGCGTCGTCACGGTAAAGGCAGCGTCGTCAAAGGCGCCGGCGCAAAAGGCGCCGCCGGCCGGCGCGTGGTTGAAGAGGTCGGCGACGGGCTGCAGCACCATGTGGTCCTCCTTGGGACGCTTGGCCGTCGAGCGCGTCGCGTGGTAAAAGGAGCGCGTGTTGACCAGCAGCCACGCGTACAAGAAGTCGTCCTTGGTCAGCGCCGCGTCGTAGGCCGTCGTCGCCGCTTCGACGCACGCCCAGTCCCGGTGGAAGGCGGCGCTCTGCCGCGCGAGTCGCGCGGCGGCCGCGTGCGGCAGCAGCGTGCGGAGCTCAGACGGCCAGCACAGCGGCAGCGCGGCGCGAATGTCGGCGCGCGAGGGGAACACGGCGCGCCAGGCGGCGAGGGAGGGAGAGGCGAGGTCGAGGCAGAGGGAGACGGCGAGGAGGGCGTGCACGCTGGCGCCGGGGAGGCGCGCGGTGATGGCGCGCGGCGTGTTGGCGAGGGAGCGCAGCGTGGCGGTGGGCACGCGCAGAATGACTTGGTTGGCCTGGGAAGAAAGAGGGTATATAGGTGAGTATGGGGTGTCTTGAGTTGTGAGAGTTGCCGAGGATTGGGGGGGGGGGGGGGTGAAGGATTTCTTACTTCTAGGGCACGGGTGGCGACGATGCCGACGCCGCGGCCGTGTAGCTGTTTCGGGGAGCAGCCGTTGATCTCGATGCCTTGTGTCTTTGCCCAGGCCAGCAGGTTTTCAATGTCAGCCTCCATTGGATAAATGCGGCATATGATGATGTGTTGGTTTGTCAAATTTGGGCATGGGCTCTTGGGGTTGGAGTCTTGAGAGAGCAACGCCTTTCTTCTCTCATGAAGTGGAACCGCAAACAAGTGAGTGAAGGAAGCGGCAGAACCATCAAGTTGTCTGTATGACGACACAAAGGAGAAGAATTAAACGAGTATATATAAAAGGCGGCATAGCTTCTGCGTATTTATCAGCATCTTTTCGAGCCTAGCATGTTGCCTCACACCACGATTTCTGATTTGTGCTTGGTCAGGGTTAGGGTTATGATTGTGAGATGGCCAGCCGTTGAGACTGTGAGCTACTGCCCGCGATTGCAGTCATTGCTAAGGGGACTTGGAAAGAGATGTACTTTGCTTCAGTAGGCTATTTCTCACTTGTTTACTGTGGTGGAATATATTTGGCTGCATGGGGCCAGCGGCACGCTTTACAGATACAGTGGGTGGCTATTACAGCCTTTGGACGCTCAGAGTAAACATCTGTTGGTGTAATTACCACTTTTCAGTCGGCAATGACACGAAAAAGAGTAGAACGCCTCTCGTCTTTACAAACTCGTAGCCACATTATTATTTTCGTCGAATTCTTTATTCCTCTTTTTCCACGAATCAGCCTGTCCGCAGATGGACGCTTCCTAAACACTCGATAAAAGATGGCCATACATACGTCTCGACGCAACGATTCTTCATTTACAACAGAAATTCTCGCACCACTCCTTCAACAATACGGCCTTTGACATTGAATACGTACAGAAATATATACTGGCTTAAGCGTGACCAAGAAAGGCGGTGTTGCCACTTTCTCGATGCTGTGCCAACGAGAGTCCTGAACATGTATAGAGAATTTGTCACAAATCACAGGAATCTTAATTGTCGCAAGAGACTGACAGGGAAGCACACGCAAGGAAGCGAGTTCAAATCGGCGGCTGTCTTGGTTCGTCCTGTGAAGGTGTCCTAATCGTGCATCACATCATCTGCTGCGGCTCTGTAGCCCCACCATCGAGGAGTGGCCTGACTTGGAACCAGCTTCGGGGCTGCTTCCTAACCACTTCAACCATTGCTTCAAACACCCCAGAGTCCTCACACACGTCACCAAGGACACAATGACTTCCGTACAGCATTTCCGACCTGTTGTCCGCCGGGCACTGCAGGCCAGGACATGCGCAGCATGCGGCGGCGTCTCCGGCCCGCGCGCCTTTTCCGTCTTGAAGCGGCCGCCGCCCAACTACGAGGGCCATGTGCCGCTGACCCGGATCGAGCGCGCCGGCCTCGCCCTCGGCTCCGGCGTCATGTCGCTCATCAACCCCTACCGCCACGGTACATCCATCCCCTCCCTTCCTCCCTCCCTCCCTTCCCACCAACCCCCTTCCTACCACCCACTCTGCACATCTTGCCCGCCCAACCCACCCCGCTGACCGCAAACCCCAGACCTCATCGCAGCCCTCGGCGAGGCGACGGCCACCCCGTACTTCATCTACCGCCTCCGCGACGCCATGCTCGCCGACCCGACCGGCCGCCGGATCCTGCGCGACCGGCCGCGCATCTCCTCCAAGACGCTGTCCATGACGCGTCTCCGCGCGCTGGCGCCCGGCACCGTCGGCCGCGCCTACGTCGACTGGCTGGACCGCGAGGGCGTGACGCCCGACACGCGCTCGGCCGTGCGCTACATTGACGACGAGGAGTGCGCGTACGTGATGCAGCGCTACCGCGAGTGCCACGACTTCTTCCACGCCGTCACCGGCCTGCCCGTCGTCAAGGAGGGCGAGGTGGCGCTCAAGGCGTTCGAGTTTGCCAACACGCTGCTGCCCATGACGGGGCTGAGCATGCTGGCCGTCGCGACCATGAAGAAGCAGGAGCGCGGCCGCTTCTGGAGCATCTATCTGCCGTGGGCGCTCCGCAACGGCGCGCGCAGCAAGGACGTGATGAATGTGTACTGGGAGGAGCAGCTGGACCGCAGCGTGCATGATTTGCGCAGGGAGCTCGGCATCGAGCAGCCGCCCGACCTGCGAGAGATGCGGGCCAAGGAGCGGGCCGCGCGCAAGAAGCTGGCAAAGCAGACGGCGTAGCTCGGATGCCTGGTGTTGTTTTGCCTTTGTACTATTGTAATAACAGTTGTAGCATCACAGCGCTCATTTGTACATTCACCATACTTGGACCATCAAGAGTCATTCGTACAAGGGCTCAGTGCAAAGTCGTTTTTGATTTCATACGCAGGATTATAGGTATAGTCTTCTTCTGCTCGTATCTGCCGCTCCAAAACCCACACCACGCAGCCGCCCATTATAGGTCGAAAAGGTCGTCATCGTCGTCCCAGACTTTGCGCCGGCTCACCACAATCTTCTCCTTCTCCTTCTTGTCCGCAACCGCGCTCAGGAGCTCCTTGAGCTGCTCCTCCGTCACCTTTTGCCGCAGCTGGCCCGACTGCGCCAGCGCAATCAGCCGGTTCTCAATCTCGGTCGCGCGCTCCTCCTTGACGAGGCGGATGCGGCCCAGGCGGTCGGCGGCCTCGGGCTGTAAGATCTGGTTGAGAATGCTCTGGCGGGCGTCGTCTTTCTGTCTGTGTGTACGGTTCGTCAGAGGGGGGCCGTCTTCCCGGCCATCGTGTTGTGATCTGTCGGAGCCGTGTGGCATGAACTTACTGCTGCTTTTGTTCTTGGTCTTGTGCGCCGCCGCCGCCGCCTAGACGGCTGCCGCCAGCACCGCCGCCCTGCGCCTTGAGCTGCTCGAGGCGGGCCTTGCGAATCTAAGCCGCGTGTGAGAGTCTTGCGATGATGCAAAATGTGTCGTGGGTATTACCTGTTCAAGCTCGGAATCGTCCATTACGACAAGGTGTTATGCAAAAGGGCAAGACAACCCCCGCGGCGGGGCAGAATAGTACATGCTGTAGATAGCTGCAAGGTTAGAGGGGCATTTAGTGAATTACATAATGAGTGTCACGAAACCATTGGATTGAAGCATGGAAAAATCAGACAATGTAAATAATATGAGCTAATATTCATCTCTTTTAAATTCTAGTCAATGCTCTTCTAGCAAGGATTTTTTAACTCCAGGCCGCCAAGTGTCTGTCACTTCGCCATTGCATATTATCAGACGTCAGGAAAGACCAGGAGCGCTGACTTATGGAATCAGGCTCACGGGCTGGGAGCACACCCCTGCCTGGAAAAAAAAAAAAAAGTCAATATATTCGGTGATATTTCGTTGGCCAATCTAATAACTAATAAACTTGTGGCAATTAATGACCCTCGAAGTAAGCGCTCTTGTATCCGTACGTAAGCTTGGTTCATGTACATCAGCTGCGCCACCTTATCCCAGCCACCGTTGGCTTTATTGTGACGCTTTTTATGACTTTTATCTTTCACCTACAGTCACGCCCTGCGCTGCGACAATGGCTTCTTTTCTCGCGCCATTTCATCGTGGCAAAGGTTTTCGTCAGAAATCTCCTAGTGTCCTTGGATGGCCACTGCCCAGCGCCTCATCAGCGACCTGGATGGGCACTACTTACTCACAAGCCGTGCAGCCACAGAGCCTCATCAACGTCATGACCTACGGCTGTGTCCTGTCGGCGAATGCCCCAACTGGCCAGAGATCTACGCAACGATTGAACCTTGTCGGTGCCCAAGTTGTACCGGTTTTCTCATAGTAGTTGGGCGAAATGGATCCATGTAAGCCCGCATGCACCTAATACGTCATATGGTTGACGGCTGGTATAAGTATGACCGCCAAGGTGCGATGCCAACCAAGACTGGTGTCCAGAACATCTCTACGAGCAACCCCCAAGGCAGAGCTCACCATGCGTCTCTCTCACGTGCTTTCTGCCATTGCTGCCCTGTACAGCAGCGTGGCTCTCGGCGACTTCACCACACCCACGTACCCGACGCCGGCTGATCTGAGCAGCAACCACAGCCTGGTCCACACCGGCTGGAAGAACCTCACCTCGACCTTGGACCGGTATCTGCAAGGCAAGCTCAATGCCTCGGCGGCCGCCGCGTTTGCGGGCGTCGAAAACGTCACCTTTTCCGTGGGTCTGTTTTCGCTCAACGACCCTTTGGCTCTGAAGCTGCAGTATCACCACACGGCGCCCGAGGTCAAGGCTGCGGTGGTCGGCACGCGGAAAGTGGACGAGGACAGCATCTACCGCGTCGCGTCCGTGTCCAAGCTCATCACAACTTTTGCTGGCATGCTGGAGCTGAGCGATGAGGACTGGCACCGGCCCCTCGCGCAAATCAACCCTGCTTTCAAGCGACAGAGGGAAAACACAACGGCTGCCGACGTCATCAAGACGATAGAATGGGACAAGGTTACGCCCTGGGCACTGGCTTCGCAGCTTAGTGGCTTACCGACAGTGAGCTTTGCGTCCACCTGGCCTTTGATTGCGTTGACAGCTAGCTAACCTTTTGACAGTTGGGCTTCCTCGGCGACAGCTACAATGAATCGCGGGCATCGGCCGTGGGCGGCCCGCTCGTCAATATCAGCTCCCTCGGGGCCTGCGTCGCCAAGCTGTACAATGACCGCTCCAGGGTTGACTGCTCGACCGCCGAAATCATCTCCTCCCTCAAGGACCTCCCGCCCAACTTTTTGCCCTGGAGCACGCCCGTCTACTCGGATCTGAATTTCATGCTCCTCGGCCTCGCCATCTCCGACCTCACCAACAAGTCCATCGCCGACGTGTACCGCTCCTCCGTCTTCACGCCGCTCAACATGTCGTCGTCGAGCACCAAGAGCCAGAACGCGACGCTGCCGCGCGAGGTCGTCGTCGGCGACCCCGCGATCTACCTCGCGCTCGACGCCTTTCCCTCCACGGCCCCGTCCGGCGGCGTCCTGTCGAGCCTGGGCGACCTGCAGCGGCTCGGCCTCGGCATCATAAACAGCACGCTGCTCCCCGCCGAGGCGACGCGCCGCTGGATGAAGCCCGTGTCGCACACCCCGAGCCTCAGCTACTCCATCGGCGCGCCCTGGGAGATTTACCGCTTCGTGCACCCCGGCACGGGCCGCGTCACGGACATGTACACCAAGCTGGGCGACGCCGGCAACTACGGTGCCGCGCTGGCCCTGATTCCGCAGTATGATGCCGGCTTCGCGCTGCTCAACGCCGCGAGCGCCGAGGCGGCCCCGCTGCGCTCCGACATTGCCCTCGGCATCCTCGACGCCGTCACCGCGACGGTCTTGCCGGCCCTGCAGGCGGAGGCGCTCGCCGAGGCCCAGCGCAATTTCATCGGCGAGTACAAGTCTTTGGCGGGGGGCAAGGTCGCTGCGTCGCTCACGATTGGCTTCAACGCATCGACGGACCCCACCGACGTGCACTCGGAGTTGGTCATTACCGAGTGGACGTACAACGGCACCGACATCCTCGAGGTCTGGTTCGGCAGCGACCCGCCGCGTCTGGAGCAGTCCATTGTGCGCCGCGGCGAGGACGGAAAACCGCGGCAGGTGGCGTTTATCGCGTCCAGCTACCACCAGACGCCGACGTATGAGGCGGCCGGAACGGGGCCCTGGACGGGCTTTTATCACTCAAACGGCGACTTTGTCTACACGGACCAGCAACGCTGGGCGGGCCAGCCGGTGCGCGAGCTCGTGTTTGAGCTGGACGGCAAGGGCGCGGCCGTCAAGTGCACGCCTTTGTATCAGGGGATTGAGTTGACCAAAGCAAAGAACTAGTTGAAATGCATGTATAGCAAAGAACTAGTTGAAATATATGTACAGTTGAATATAGATGAAACATAAAGATTGTTGGCAGCTTGAACCTCGCTGCAGAGTTGCCGAAACATGCATGTATATAAGTTGATCATCATCTTGTAGTTACAGCCAAAGAACCATGTATATATGACCAGGTGCTGAAATATACAATTAGTCAAGTTGTTTATAATCTTGTACAGCCAAAAAAAAAAAAAATTGTATATAGTTGTACAGAGTCTAGTAGCTAGACCTCGATGTATGTTGATCCTCCATCTCTGGCGTCACCGACGTCTCCTCGATGCGGATATACGACTCACGCTCCTCGGCCTGGATCGCATTCTTGGCCTTGACCAGGTCCCACATCATCTTGTTGGTCGGCACCTTGACGCCCAGCGCGTGCGCGCGCCGCAAAAAGTAGCCGTTCAGGTAGTCCACGTTGACGGGGTGGCCCATGCGAATGTCGCGCACCAGCCTGCTCTCGCGGCTCCGGTGGTGCAGGATGCGGCGGTACAGTGCCTTTTTCGCGCGGTCCACGTCGAGCAGCTCGTGCAGCGTCTCGCCGCGCCCAACCTCAGGCATGAGCCGCAGCACCGAGACAATCTCCTCGAGCAGGCTGCTGATGAGCTTGCGCGCGCTAACGTTTTGCAGCAGCCCCGCGTAGGGCACGTCGAGGAGCAGGCACACGGGCTCGACGGCCGAGTCGAAGATGACGCCCGGCAGCTTGTAGCGGAACCAGCTGTCAAAGGGGGTGTATTCGGTGTGGAGGAGCTTGGCCGCCTGCAGCGACTTGACAAAGTTGGTTTGCGTCTCGACCTTGGGCTGCTCCGTCGTCGACATGACGGCGCTTCGCTGCACCGAGGTGATGTTCCAGGCGCCGTGGCGCAGTTGTCGAACCGAGTCAAAGTTTCTGTTGAAGACGAATTTGGAGCTCATGTTGCCCAACAAGAACGTCGGCTCCTTTTCTGGTACGGCGAATATTTTTTGCCGAACGTCGTCCAGGACGCCAAGGCCCTCCGTCATGAGACAGACTGTCGTGTCGTTGCCCACCCGATGTTTAACTGCGTCGAGAGCTTCGAGGGCTCCCTGGGCGGATTCGCTCGACACGACTAGCTCATCAATGTGTGTATCCTCCCTGCTGGCGAGTTTCTGTCGTCCGACGTTGAGCGGCTCAAAGGTGGCCGTGCCATCCTTGTCGAACCGCTGAAGATATCGATATTTGTTCGAGGGCCGTGTCCATGCGAGTCGCTCAACCGAAGCGTAGACGCCAGAGAGGGCATGTGCGATAAACTTTGATCGCGCGTCCTCGCCGAGGATATGAATTTTATGAACAGAGGGCGAATTTGACGCCTCGGGCGACAGCTTGACCGACGGTACGTACAGTGACTGTCCATCCCCTTTTCGTATTATCGCCGGCTCGACAATTCCAGATGTCGCGGCTCTGTGCTGCTTCAGCCGCCACGGTGGCTCGGGATCGCCGCGAGAGCTTTGTGTGTCCGTGCCGGCGCCCGTCACAGTACCGTAGCACCGCGAGGCCCTGGCAACGAAGCATTGACTATCTCGCGTACATGATATTTGTCTGTGCAAGCCCTTTACGGACACCCGAGGGCGAGGTAAACGAGCCACTTTGAGGGGTTAGAGCCACGTGCACGACGAGCTCGTGGCTGAGAGAGGTCGGGGGCCAGCGGCGAATAGCTAGATGCAGCAATTATTGAAAATGCATTCGATTTGGCGACTAAATGACCGTAGCAGTGCGAGCAGTGCGAGGGGTTGCGTGGTGTGCAGGTTGTGACAATTGTGCTTTGATGACGGCGACACGGGAGATTTTCGGAGGCGACGAATGAAGGGTGTTTTGAATGGTCAGCATTGAGCAGCACCAGATTAGCCATCTTCTGCGGGCGAGACGCGGCTCCCCGCTAAGCGCATAACTCGGCCAAGTGCACTGAAAAGTCAACCAAGAGCGAACAGAAGAAGCTCGACGAGCCAGCGACCGTTGCACACAGGCATCGGGTCGGAGAACTATAAAATTAATCTGTAATTCTCGATTGATTAATGCACCATGGCAGACGTCAAAGACATCACACGCGATCTCGACAAGCTGGATTCGCAGCTGGACAAGTTGGAGGAAGCGCTCGCGCCACTGCTCGGCAACATGGAGGAGATTTCATCACAGCTGCCGCTGCTGGACAAGGCGAAGCTCTTTTCCCTAGCCGCTTACTCGATAGAATCGTTATTATTCTGTGAGTCTATTCAAAGTCCCTCCGCATCACCCCAGCACGCCATACTCATGACTTGTTCTTCTCAGCCGCACTCAAGCTGCAAGGCGCAGATGCGCAGAACCACGCTGTATATGCCGAGCTGAAGCGCGTGCAGCAATATTTCGGCAAGATCAAGGCCATTGAAGAGCCCGTCGGCCAGCGGACCACAACATTGAATCAAGAAGCCGCGGCGCGTGTCCTCAAGGCAGATCTCGTGAGTCTTTGTCACCCCCAGAATCTTTGTCTTTTCATCAACACGACTGACCTTTCCTTTTTTCAAGAGCGACAACAAGGCAATCAGCGCCAGACTGGCCGAAAAAATTGCCGAAGAGCGCGCCAAGGCGCTGCTGAAATCTGTCGAGGGACGAAAGCGGCCTGTTGATGATTGGGCGACCAGCTCGGCTGACAATGGCAAGGGCGTCAAAAAGTCAAAGCACAAGGGCAAGGCCAGGAGCAGGAGATGAAGTCGCAGGGAAGAGAGCGCGCACATCAAAAGTGCAGCGTTGTCGCTACCTAGCTGCGATGTACCCGGGCTGCCAACATGTGCTGGCAGTTTTACGTGGCAATCTTGCAGATGATTCGGAATGCATACATGGCACGGCGTTTGGGTTTTAGGATATGGGCAATTTCCATCATTTTTTTCTGCTTTTCCGCGCAAAAGAAAACTCGTGATTAGACTGTGATGTAGATTTTTAGCTTTACAGAATCTCACTGGCTACGGCACGGCTAGCTACTCTCCTCACCGAGCTGTGAACAGACAAGGGGCTATAGGAGAGATCTTCTTGCCGACGGCACTAGGACGTTGATGAGGCAGTCAGTGGGCGGACCAATCCACAGCTGTCTGGTTGTGCAACGTGACAGCGCCGAATCGGCACTTGCCATGCGCCCAAGACTTCTAGAACATGACGATCATGGCCTTCTGTAGCTTCTTCTTTTTTTATTGACCCCATCCATCATTGTGTCGTTGGTTTCTGCACGTGCCGCCCGACGCTTTAACCAAGAAGCGTACAGTTGTTGAGAAACAGAATGATTGTGTGGTGCTGTCACGAGATGTATGGCCCTGGAGAAAGGACGATAGCCTCACTGACATGATAGTCTTGTAAGACAAAACGCAACAGATGAACCAATCACGGCGCAGAGTCTGGCATCTTCCGTGGACGTGCCATTGTGTGCCGTTGTTGTACAGACATTGGCGTGTCGCACAGGCATCGTCTTGTTGCCCAACGTAGAGGTTGTCGTGCATACAAATACAGCAGCGTTGTGCCATCACTGCTGCCAGTCTGTTCACAGGTCCATGAACCAACCTTTCGTCCTTCTTGCCCCTTTAGAAGTGAAAAAGGTCGGGAAAAAATATTTGCCTTCTTGTAAGCCATCATTCTCTCCGAAAGCTCCGTATGCCTCCAGCAATTGTTAACCCCAGCATTGCGAGCAAAGGGCTTCCCCTCCAATGCATCCACAACCGCAGTTCCCTCCGCTGCCAGCGACGCAAATCACCATAAACCAGATTAGTGAATCGATCCGCACGTGGGCGGCGCTGTTTCTGGAATCGCGCGGGTATTGCATCTGCGGCCAGTACACCTTTTACGGCATCTGCGGCCACATCGTCCACGAGGAGATGCTGCTGTGCGGCGCCACGACGACGCCCGCGGGCATGGTCAGGTGCTGCCATCTCTTGACGCCCGAGTACCTCTGCCAGGGATACGTCATTAGGATGATTTGCGAGACGTGCTACGACGACGGGTGATGGACGACGCGTCGAGGGGCTGCGAAAAGCCGAGGGACTGGGGGGCGCTCTGGCTTTTTTTGAGTGACAAGGCATAAAAAGCGGCGAATGTTGGTGTAGGACTTTGCTCGAGGATTTTGTGCCTCGTGGCAGTTTGTGCCTCATGACAGTTTGGGTTCAATATAAACGAATAGCCTAACCTGTTAATTTGCCTGTTTGATTCTTTCAGTTGCCAGAGACAGAGGGAGCGGTTGTGCCACGGTAGTCACTTATGCAGATGGTCATTGGCGAGGTTTCCAGAGTCACATGATAAGTGAATCCTCGTGAAAAAAAGTCTTATGATTCGAGTTAATAATCGATTTCTGCCCATCTGCTTGTCGTGTTGAAGTTGCCATCGGAAATAATGCTGCAGTAAAAAGCTGTCGCCCAGCCCAGTGGGCCGGCTCTCATACCTGATTGGCCACGCCTCGCCACCAACCGGTCTTTGCGGATTACCATTCCCCGACCTTCCATTTCTCCATTCCCCCATCACCAGGAACCCTTTTTTCCTTGTCCGATTCCCAGCACCTCTCTAAATCCCGGCCACGCCTCTCTTGCAACAAACGACTCACAAACCATACTGAACTTCACACAATGCCTCGCCAACGCTCCTCCGCCCGCGCTCCCGCCCGCGCCCCGACGCGTCCAACCGCCGCCGCCCCTGCGCCCGCGCCGCAGCAGGCTCGTCCGGCTACGACCATGGCAGCGCCGCCTCAGCAGTACCAGCAGGTTCCTGCGCAGTCGCAGGGTCCTGGTCTGTTTGGCCAGATGGCCAGCACCGCCGCGTAAGTGTTTTATACCCCTCGAAGCTAGCCGAAGATTTGTTTGTTTCGCTCCAAAGAGCAGTTTGAGGTAGCAGAGCTGTGTTCTCTGTGGCCCCCCTCATTCTCTCCGCAAAACACGCCAGAGCTCCATAATTTTGCTCTCGGAGGACTCAAGACTAACAACTTCCAGTGGTGTCGCGATTGGTTCCTCGGTCGGCCACGCCCTCGGTGGCTTGTTCGGCGGCGGCGGCTCGTCGGAGCCGGCCCCCCAGCAGGTCCAGGCCCAGCAGCAGCAGCCTCAGCAGCAGCAGCAGATGAACAACTGTGCCGGCGCGGCCACAAACTTCACCAAGTGCATGGACGACAACAGCGGCAACATGCAAATCTGCAACTGGTATCTTGAGCAGCTCAAGGCCTGCCAGGCCGCCGCCGCCCCGTACTAGACGCATGCGATCGGGGAGCTAGCGAACGGGTGATGAAGGAGGAACCGACCGTTTCCCAAATGTATAGAAAGCGAAGCATGAAGCGACACACGATACACTCAGATCGGTTGATTTACAAAGGGGAGAAGCAAGAAAAGAAAGAAGAAAGAAAGAAGACTGAAGTACGGAGTCCAAGTGTCATGTGGCAACAGGCCGTTTGCTCCAGTGCAGTCAATGTACAATAAGAAATTTGGCATATGCTTGGCATTGTTTTCCCCGTTTGACAAATGTGTATAGTTTATTCAAGTAGTCCGCTCCAACTGAAATACAACCTACAGAGTCCTGAGCAAGGGTTCTCACTTATCATCTTCATCTGGCCTAGGCTCGAAATTTAACTGGGACATGTTAGAGATGCAAAATCACCGTATAATTGAGCTGTACTTACTGAGTTGCCATTATACAGTTGCTGATCGCCACGTCTATCATTTGGATTCTGAAACGCTTGCACACGCTGGTTTCGCAGAGCCGCCGGTGAGTTGGCTGCTTGCTGGCTCAGGGCTTGCTCTCCTGGCGGGGGTGCCGCGCCACCCAGGCCAAGGAGACCCTGGAGCCAGGTGAAAACACCGAAAAGAAGAAACATCATCTGGGTAAAGAAGCCTCGCGAGGGGTACTGTGCCTCGTATGCCGCGGCGAATCGCTGAATCGGAATCAGCAGAAGCGTAGACGACGGAGAGAGCCCAAGCTCGCGAAGCGATGAATCCTCTTCGGTGGTGTCAATGTTCTTGTTCGGAAGCGGTGTGAGGATCTGCTTGAAGTAGTACGGGCCCTGACCATCGCAGCGCTCTTTGTCGACCCAGGTTCGTATATCCTTGATGCTCTCGGTGGCCTGAAACTTGTTTCTGAGCGTGGAGCCGTCCGACAGACGCACTTGGATCGCGGCCAGGGCGTTGGGGCTGCTTGAACTTGAGCGAGACGCAGTCCTGGCTCGCTGCTGTTCTTTGGCATCTGATTCCACGGCGACGGCACGACTCTCTTCCCTTTGCTTCTTGCGATGCGCGGCGAGCTCGCGGCGAGCTGCCTTGTCGTCCTCAATTCGTTTTAGGATCCTGCGGCGCTCGTCGTTTTGCTGAGCCCTATTCTTCCTAATCAGCTCGGCCGCCTCTTTTTGAGCGGCAGTTTGAGACGGCGCGGGCTCCGAGTTTGCCACAGCTTTACCTTTGCCCTTGACAGCAGTGGCAGCAGCAGTGGCGGCGGCAGCGGCCTCGGCCTCCTTGACTTGACGCGCGGCAGCATCCTTTTGCGCTTTGGCCGCCCTCTCGGCAAGAATGCGTCGGACATTCTCGGAACCGTCTGACTCTGAACTTCCAGAAGCAATTGAAGATGATGAGGGTGCTGCGGCTCCTTCGTCGTGGGTCGGGGCTGTGGCGGCGGTAGCGGCACCGGCTGTGGGTGTGGAGGCTTCGGGCGTAGGCGCCGCAGCGTTGCCAGTGGACAAGGCGTTGGCTAGTCGTCGGAGAAAGTCTTCCTTGGTCGTGCCAGAGGCAATATATTCCTTGAGCTCACCATGCTTCATAATGACAATGGTGGGTGTCTTGGGCAGTGGAAAGATTTGAGCCAGATAGCCAGCCTCGTCAGAGCCCGCTTTGAGACGCAGCGCGACGGCCTTGGTGGTAATTAGGCCATTGATCTGTGCCGAGTTAATAAATGCGTATATTTGCCACCTCGCTCGGGGACATACAGATTGATCTTGGAGGTATTCATTCTCCCATGTTTGGCTCTCGTCGTTGCCATCTGTGGCTTGTTAGAATTGCGTCACATAGCGGCTGCCTGGTCCACTCCGAGCATCTCATACCGGTTACGAAGCACAACAACAGCTTCTGCTGGTCGACGGCCGTCGAGATGCCTTGCTGAATTGACCCCTGGAAGAACATGGTCATGTGCGAATCTAGTGATGGCTAGGCTCAATGTTGGTGCGAGCACGCTGCCCAGGCTGCTCGACAAAGTGACAGGTGGCGTGCTGGCTGGAGGTGAAAGGGTGTCGGCGGGGTAGCGAATCTGGGGCGATTTGAAAGGGTCAGATAAAAAGCGTGGATTGATTCAATGCAATGTAGGTGTCACCCCGGAGCGCTGCAGGACTTTTTGGTAGGAAGAGATGCAATGCCGGGCGAGGATGCAAAGGCACAGAAACAAACAGCTAGGAGCTTGTTCGTCATCTGGACGAGCCAAATGGCACAAGCCACAGTAGCGCCACGCCACGCCACGCCACCACGCCCGTGATGCAAGGTATCATCTTAGGTATGGAGTCCAAGGAAATGCAGTTGCTGCCACGTCGAGCGCGTCGATATTAGAAATTTTTCTGCAGATTGTCTTAATCTACTGTAATCTCTCTCATTATTTTTCTTTCCTAAAATATCGTTGTCCGTTTCTATCTGCAATTACACGAACAAACTGCGCCAAGAACACGTGAGAATGCAGACGTGTGGTCAGCTACGCACTCAACGAAACCGTGACGAAACTTGCCATCTCGGGATGATCGTGACGAGGTCCAACCAAAGCGCAGGATACGCTTACCCGTGGTCTTCAGATGAGGTAAATTTTCTGCTGAATTTAAGAAGAGATGACGGACGACCGTGGTCTGAAGTGTCGAGGTTATTTTCGGGCCAGTATCCGGGCAGATACCGGGTTCGTGTCCATGGCATTGCTCCATCGAATATAAAGCTTGTACAAGATATCTGGCCGGTTTGTCAGAATAGTTATCAAACTGTCTACTGTAGTGAAACTAAGATGGTCAGTTCCTTGGCCAAATTTACGTCATCATGACAGATAAAAGAGTTGCGGATAGAACTTGTTTGGCTTGATTTTACAACCGCCAAAGACTGATGCCTATTACTTTAGGGCATCCCATCGACGCAAATCTTTCGCAAGTTAATGTTATCGCCTAAAGGAATAATTACTAGAGAGAATGAGGATATAATCACGGAAAACGCAGCTCTTCGTCCACATTCCAGCCATAGCGGTCAGCTAGAATGTGAAGCTGAAGATCAGTGGGTAAAGAATAGAGGACACAGCCTAATGTGCATTGTTAGCTTGGTTCCTTCTAGAATGTTAAATGAGAGGTAAATTACCATGTTGGTCCTCTCGATCCTTCCTCCACTGCGTGATTCGCGCTATTAATTCTGCCTTGGAAATCGGAGGTTCAAATGGCCCACGATTGTCCGGGACAGCATCAAGGCATTCGGCATACTCTAGCATATCTTGTGTAGAAGCATACTGTCCGCGCCAAGCGTTTTCGATTAGAGAGTCAAGACCATCATGACCTGTATCGATCTGGGGTAAGATAAGGCTGCCATGATCGTCCAAGTATATTTCTGACCGGGCTCCGGTTTCCAGTTCGTAGATCAGTGAGCCCATGGCAAATTGGTCTGTCGCAGCAGATACAGTCTCTGATGGTCCATTGAAAAGAACCGGGAGAGATGGATTGGGGTGTCCAAATGGACAACTGGCACCAAAATCGCCAAGTAGAGCGTGATGGTTTTGGTCAAAGAGTATATTGTCTTTGCGTATATCCGAATGGGCGATGCCAAGTTTGTGGAGGTGAAGAAGCGCTCGTAGAATGTCCCGGTACCAGTGAATTCGGTCTGGTTGGGAAGTTGGTGCAATGGTAGAAAATGGCAGATATTTGCGAAGGTAGATGCCTTCAGCATGATCCATGTGAATAGCTTCGATAATGTTCGGATGAGGATGCTCTGCGAGTAGGCGCAAGACGGTTTTCTCATCTTTCAAGATGCTATGATGGAAGATGGTTTCTGAGGCATAGTCCCATAAGGCGCGTGGTGCAGCAACATCTGAAGGTGGCTCATATATTCTGCACGCCTTCAAAACGATGTCCTCATCGACATGGTAGACTTGGCCAGCTGCCCCGACACCTACAATGTCAAGCCCCTTCTGATACTGAATCGTTAATTGGAAATCAGCATTGTTCGAGGAAGTTTCCCTGAGAAGCATGTTTTTCGGAGGCCTTGGCGTTTCTTTCAATGCCTGGCGATGAGCTCTTTTGAATAAAAAATGGACAAAGGGTTTTGCCAGGTACGATAAAGAGCAGAGGACGCAAAGGACCGTATCGATGACCAACAACAATTGAGGATGGAGAACATTCCAGCCCGTTCACAGAACCAGAAGTTCCACGACACCTCAAATGGGTTTGAAAGAACGGGAATGGAGGGAATAGAGGTTTTGAGCCTGATCACGTGCTTCTAATGCTGACCCCCTTGAGTGGTTACACATAACCTGTCCCAGATCCACCAAGTTGACCTGTCCCAGTTTGATTCTGCCGATGTTTCCCCAGGATGATGCTTGTACCAGTACATATCA
>JAEIJG010000308.1:0-33687 GCA_037289395.1 Beauveria scarabaeidicola | reverse complement strand
TTATTAATTTTATAAAAATATTATAATTATAACGCCTTTTAATTATTATAATATATTAGCTAATTATAATTATCTATATTTTATTATATTTTATCTCCTATTCGTCTATTTTATAAGAATAATGGAAAACTATTTACTGTTAGTGGCCGCGGGTGTATGGTGGCCGCCACTGTATCCAGCACCCAATAGCGAATGCGGTGGGTGCGGGGCACGTGTAATAAGTCTAGTTTGGACTTGTTAACCTATTCAGTATGTTGTCTAAACACTGACCCTTGTTCCTGTGTAGCTGGTACCAACGATTTGGCAGTGCTTATACAACGCGGAAAAGATACCGCCACTAGCAGTTCCGGTTCAATCAGAAACAAATCAAAAAAAAAATTATCCATAAATACAAAAATTATCTTGTACCCACGTTTCAATTTTTAGCACATTTTTTATTCCTTCTAGACTACCGTTTGGCGTCTAGCCCGCCTACAGAAGGCCTTGCGTCACTACCACCACTTTAGTTAGCGTGCGGCCTGCCGGCCTCCCCGCCACAACGCCCTCACCTCACCCCACTTTGTTTCCTCGTTCCATCTCCCCATGATGCGACTTTGTCGATTCCGCATCACCATCCATCGGCCAACCTCTCCCAGACTCTCCTCCCGACATTCCTCTACCCTCACCGACCGCTCTACCCGACCCACACGCCATACCCTCAACCATGTCCAACCGCCAGCTCGCCCGCGACATGCAAGTCGAGTTCCAGGCGCGCTTCCAGGCCAAGCAGGCCCGGCGCGAGGCCGTAAAGGCCGCCAAGCAGGACCCCGTGCTCAAGAAGCAGATCCAGGAGCTCCTGAAAAAGGGCGAGACGCAGAAAGCCTACCAAAAGGCCAAGGTGCTCCTCTCCAAGCAGGCGCTTGCCCAGCAGATGGACCAGATGGCCGACATGGCCGAGCTGTCGGCCGCCCAGATCCAGGCCAACAATTCCATGAATCGCATGACGCACATGATGGCGTCGTCGTCCAAAGTGATGAATGTCGCACAAAAGAATACAAACCCAGAAAAGGTAGTTCTCTTTTTCCCTTGCAAATGAACTAGGCGAAATCAATATGCTGACGAGAAGAAACAAAAAAAAACAAGACTCTCCACACCCTCGAGCAGTTTAAGCAGCAGAATGAAGAATACGCCATGTCCAACGGCATCTACCAAGACGCCATCACCCAGTCCACGTCCACCCAGGTCGGCGAGGACGCCGTCCACGAACTCCTCGGCAAGCTCGCCGACGACGCCGGCATCGAGCTCTCCCAGGAACTCAACAAGGCGACGCCCGCCACCGCCGAACCCGCCGCCGCCCAGACAAACGACCCGACGGCCGAGGAGGAGGATGCGCTCCAGCAGCGGCTGCGTGCGCTGCGGGCCTAACTACACACAGCAGCAGTGGATGAAAAGGGGCTAAAAGATGTGGTCGTGCTGCGTCCTGGGATAGAATGCAGCGCAGCAAGCAACATTGACGACGGCAGCGCTGCCACGCTCGGCTTTCCACGGTTATCCCTTCATGTGTTCGGCGTTATTTTGGGTTGGAATCAATTTTGGTCTTGAGCATTGCTATTTCCGTTTATTGATTTTTTGAAAGACATTTAAAACCAGACACTCAATCACATGTGTATCCTTTCTTCTTCCACATGTAAAATCAGACATTCAATCATAATCTGTGACCTTTTTCTTTTCTTCACATTATGCCCCAGGCCCGTCTATGCCATGCTATTATAAATTCAAAACTCCCATGTTCTCTTTTATGAAACGGACCATTTTCCCACATGCATCTCCTCTTAGCAATTCCAAATGCGTTAACTTTTTTTCAACTCGCCAGCCTACATGTATAAACTCGCCACGGCCGTAATGTCGCGCTTAATCATCTCCTGCGCCTGCTGCATCTTCTGGTACAGGTCCGGGTCGCCAATGATGCGCGCCGCATTCTTCACCTCGCGGCACGTCTCGTCCAGCCTCGTCATGGTGCGCACAATCGTGCCCTCGAGCACGTCCGTCAGCCCCGTAATGTTCTTGAAGCTCATGCCCCGCGCCCACTCGTACACCACCTCCATCAGGCCGAACCGCGGCCGCGACACAAAGTCGTTCGAGTCCTCCGACGACAAAATCACCTGCAGCCGCGTCTGCACATCATTAACCTTTTCTGAAATGGCCACGATGCGCTCCCGGCCGCGCTCCAGGTTGCCGGTAAGCACCGGCTCGACCGTCGTCTTTTCCTGAAAGACAAACGCAGACAGCAGAGCAGCAATCTCAGCAGGGTCGAATTCCGCAAGTACATTGTCGAGAATGAGCTCGGTGAGGACTAGCTCGTCACCACTGTGCACCTCGCACGCTACTTTACCCTTGAGCTGGATCCGCGTGGCCTCGTCGATGAAGCCAAGCTCCTTCAGAACCTGCACACGTTGTTCATAGTCGGGAAGAAGCTGGAGGTTCTGGTCAGACAGCGAAGACTTGAGCTGCTGGATATGCTCTTTAATTAGCCACTCGTCATGGCACATGGCAAAGTGCTTGAGGAACATCGGACACGACATGGCGGGCGATGTGCTCATCTTCTTGGCAAGCTGCACTCGTTGCTCCATAATCTCCTGCAACTGCAGGCTTTTGATCCTTCCCATGTCCGCCTCATCCCACTTGTCGTCCCACGAGGCGCAGATTTCCTGGAGCTTGTCAATCGCTTGTAGAGCCACCTCGCCGCGCTTCATAATTTCGGGTACCGTGCCCTTAATTACCCATCGTGTCAGGCACTCCACATCGCTCAGCGGAACATGTAGCGTCTTGGTCTGCATGCGCTTGCGTCCCTGTGGCAGCTTATGTAGGTACTTGCGGTATACTGGCAGGAATGGCAGTAAGTCAGTGCCGTCGCGACGATCCCGGAGCGGCTTGAGTGCGCATACGTGCAGTGTGGGATTTTCAATCGTGCTTCTGGGGCTCACGCCCTCGGAGAGCAGGATACCTACAGTGCGGATACCGTCCCAGTTGAATACAATCAATCGTTGCTGCAAAAACATTCTGCGACCAATCGTAATCTTGAGCAATCCCTTGTAGAGTTCGGCGGTAAGCTGCTTGTAATCCTGAGCAGCTTGATGACATTCGTCCACGACAGTGTCGCATATCTTGCACGACTCGCGCTTCACCTTATCCAGATCTGCCTGGGCAAGCCTGACATCCTTTTCGTGCTCGGGCAAAAGTTGCTGTGTGGCATGCTCTGAGAAACTGCGCTTAATCATTTCTTCAATCTTTAGAGCTTCAACGCGCAACAGGTTAAGAATCATGTTGTATGTCAGTCTGAACTGGGATCGAAGCTTGGACGGCTCACCCAGGAGCATGTTGCGCAAGTCCGTGACCGGGGGTACATCATCACCGCCAGGAGGAACAATAATGACGGACCCAACCTTGTCCAAGCCACGACGGCCAGCACGACCAGCCATCTGCGTGTATTCACCCGGCAAAAGATTACGGAACGAGTGTCCGTCGTGTTTGCGGTAGCCAGAGAATACAACTGTTCTTGTCGGCAAGTTGAGGCCCATGGCGAACGTCTCGGTGGCAAAAAGAACCTTGACAAGCGTCTCGGCAAATAGCATCTCAACCAGCTCCTTGACGATGGGCAGCAACCCACCGTGATGTACTGCGATACCTCGGCCAAGAAGCTCTCGCAGGCGAATAATCTGTGGTAAAACACGATCTTCTGGTTTGAGTCGTGCAATTGACTTTTCAATGATCATGTGAATGTGGCTCTTCTCAGACGCCGTGCAAAAGTCCTGGTTGCTCAGTGCGTCGGCATTCTCCTCGCACCGCTTCTTGGAAAAGACGAAAATGCATGCCGGCAGAAGCGTGTTGCGCTTCAGGTACTGGACCAGATGCACCCACAAGTTCTTGTCTTGTGCTGCAGAAGCAAAGCCGGTTCTGCCAGAACGGCCCATATGGCCGGGTGTGCGACTCGCTCGAGGAGGACCCCCGCCTCCACGACCTCCTCTCTGATTTCCGCCTCGCTGTCCTCCGCCGCCGCGTTGCTGGGCGCCGCCGCGGCCACCACGCTGTTGTTGGCCGCCACGCTGAGCACCTCGGGGGTTGCCTCCACGAGTTGCGACAGTGGTCTCCGCGGCTTTCGCTTTGTCCTTGCTTTGAAGTGTAGCGTGTGCGTCTTTCCAGCCCTTCTCGAGAAACCTTTTGTCAGAATCGACAATCTTGTGGATATCTTTGCCCGCCCAGAGGTAGTGCTCCAGAGGAACTGGTCTCTTGGGGGTAGAAATTACATAGATGTCTTTTTGCTTGGTCCGTCCAACCCACGAGGCAAATTCATGCGTGTTGGGCACCGTGGCAGAGAGAAGGATCAGCGAAATGTGCTCTGGCAGCATAATGATGACTTCTTCCCAGACTACACCTCGCTCGTAATCATTGACGTAGTGGACCTCGTCAAATATGACAAACTCAACATCACGAATCAAGTCGGCACCGCGGTACAACATGGAGCGCAAGATCTCGGTCGTCATGATGAGGCAACTAGCCTCGGGATTGATTTGCACGTCACCAGTGAGAATGCCGACCTCGTCAAACGTCTGTCGAAAGTCGCGAAACTTTTGGTTGCTAAGCGCTTTGATGGGTGATGTGTAGATGGCCTTGGTCATGTGCTTGGCCGCTAGAGCAATGGCGTATTCTGCAACGACAGTCTTGCCTGCAGATGTATGTGCGGCAACAAAAACAGAGTCGCCATTCTCGAGATGGTAGACAGCTTCTTTTTGAAAGGTGTCCAGTTCAAATGGCCATTCTCGCGCCATATCTGGCACCAGCTCTCTGAAATTGGTCATTTCCCCGCGGATGTCCACCATGTGCGCCCATTCCTTGCCCGCCTTCTTAGCACGAGACGTGGCGAGTACGCTGTGTGGCTCAAGGGAAGGGAATTCGACTGGCAGAATATCATCAATGTCATCATCTCCATCTCCTTCCTCGTCCTCTTCTGCATCCTCTGGCTCGTCTCCATCCTCCTTGCCCTCGCCTCCGGTCGCTCGTTCAGGTGCCTCCTCCAAAACTTGCTGAACAGCGTCCTCGGCTTCCTTGTCCTGCTGTGACTTTTTCTTTCCAAAGTCAATTCCTCGTTCCAGGCCGGGTGCTACCTGAAGCAGGCCTCCGTCGGTGAATTGGATGACTCTGTCGAGCTTGTTGCCACCGACCTCCCCATCACCCCGGGGGTCAGCAAGGACCTGGTCCTCCAAGGCAGCAGTGGCCGCGATGCCCTCCAGACCGCCTGGCGCAAACGGAAAAAATCCAGCCGCGCCTCGAACAAATTCTGCGCGGTTAGCGGGCTTGCGAAGCAGACTGGTCGAGTTTTTGGCGTTGGCACTGTTGCGCGGGACTGTGACATTCTTGTAGCCCGTGACGCGGCCCTCGAGGCCCTGGCGCTGGAAACGGGTGACTGTCCTGGTCTGTGTCGGTGCGATGCGAAATAGCGATGAGTAGTCGGCTTCATAGTCCCAGCGTTGCTGCAGGCGGTTCAGCCAGTCGTCTGAGAATTGGGGGGATGGTGACAGATAGAGCTGCTCCAGTTGCGCCTTGATTAGGGCCGGATCCTGGCTGTCTTTTGGCATATGCTTGATGGCAGCTTCATCAGTGCCCTGCACCAGCAGAAGATCATCAATGCTGGTCATTTTAGCACCGCTCGTCGTGTATGATGAGGACGGCGTTGACAGGCGCGGGTTGAAGGTTGAAGGTGTGGTGTTTGCATCAACTACCCCACCAAGAATCAGTGGTGCACTGGTGATGCTTTAGATGTGGAGCTACCGACGACGTACTAATTGACCAAGAATTAGGCATCTACGCACGCATCATTGTCGAGCGACACCTTGAGACTTTGCATGTTGTTCTGGAGATGTTGGTTCTATTCAACTTACATGAATAGTGACGAAAACTGGACTTGGAAATGGCTCGTGCCGCGAGCCGTGTGTAAGACAATAACTCCGGCACCACATCATCGTCGATCCCGATCCCCAAACGTTTCTTGGTCAATTTTCTATGCTATGCTGTTTGCACTTTTGCGATGCTGAAATTAAAACATGACTTCGAATAGCATGGTCACTGCGGTATCATCCCGCTCTTCTACCTGAATAACACTCTGCTTTTCAGTTCTCGGGCTTTCAACTCAACAAAACGGTGCGTGGCAGCCACCGCCTCGGCCATTTTTTCGCTTCTTCCTTGAGGGTTTTCAAGAAGGTTTTCAGCCTAGGCTCACTTTCATACAAGGTATATAGCCATCGGGCAAGTAGTCTAGGTTTTGCATTAAGAGCCACGCTGGAGATCGAAAGAAGACTGCGCGGGCGCAGCTTATGCGAATCCCCTGTCAATGACACCAACAACTCGACGATTTTCGTCAACCACGACATTGGAGGGACATAAATCTTCAGGGTAGGGCCTTTAATCGCCCTCAAACTCAGAGTTAAAAAAAAAGGGTTACTCCTACCACCATTGCCTGCAACAAGCGCGAGGTAAAGCACCTGGTAATCTAGATTTCCGGACGGAACTCGGTCGACGGTGCGGCACGAGGCGGCGGAAGTAGCCAGCTACGGCGGTTGGTCGTTGCATGTTACCAAGTACAAGTCTATTCCTATTGCTTTGTAGACGACGAGTGACTTCCTTCGCCTGTTTGGCGACATGATGAGATGTTGACCGTCTGGTAGCTTCTCTCGCCTCTTCCGAGTCTGAATGTCCAAAGATTTCACCAAGAGTCCGGCGGGAACCATGTTTGTTCGAAAGGTTCTTAACCCGTGTAGCGTGTAAGGCATCATTTCCTAACTTGTGCAACACCAATAGCATCCACAGCATCAACACACAGCTGAGTTTTACACACACGGGCCAGTCTTTTATAAAACAGCACTTCCCCGAGTCGTTCAACATTCCGACAGAGACCAGCGGCTCGAATGGCGACTGCCCCCTGCGCGTCGCCGTCGGCGGCGCCGGCATCGTAGGGCTCATCCTCACGGCCGGGCTCCTCGCGCACGGCATCGACGCCCTCCTGTACGAGCAGGCCTCTGCGCTCAGGGAGATCGGTACCGGCATCGGGCTCATCCCGACAGCCCTCGCGGCCATGCATACGATGAGCCGGGCGCTGGCCGCCGGCGTGAAACGCGTCTCGTTTTGCTCGCTCTGCCGCATAGGCCTGGTCGACGGCGCCGCCGACGAGAACCTTTCGGTCAGAAAGAGCCAGAGCTGTATGGAGTGCTGCTTCCGGGAGAGCAGGGACTAAGCATATATACGACGGCGAGGGCGACGCTGCTGGCGGAGCTGCTGATGCATGTTCCAGATGAGGGACTGAACTTAGGCAAAAAGGTGGTGGACTTGGTGTCGGGCTCGGACAATGAGCCAGTGAGCTTGGTTTCGCGGACGGCACCACCGCAGAAGCAGATGCCAGCAAGTCCTTTTTGACCTATCCATATCCGCATCACTAACCTAGATGTGGTCTCTAGTCGTTGGCTGCGACGTCATCAAGTCCCGCATTCGCCGCGTCATGCTCGGCGACGCCATTCCGCATCCTCCTGCTACGCCCACGAGATCTGCTACCGCGCCCTCGTCCCCCTCGCTTCTCTCCGCCCCATCCTCGGAACCCTCGCCTCGCACACCAGCCTATCTGTACCTCGCCCCGCGCGGCCACCTCATCGTATACCCCGTCGGTGCCGGTGCCCTTGCCAACATCTCCGTCTACGTCGACGACGACGACGACGACGACGACGACGATCTGCGCCCACCTAACAGCCAGAGCCACTGGCGCTCCGCCCTCCGCGCCGAACTTGCCGCCGTGTGAGGCACGCTCGGCCCGAGCCTGCGTGCGCTCGCAGACATTCTCCCTGAAAACGTCAGCGCGTGGGCCCTGCACGACCTGCACGAGCACCCGCTGGCGACGTATGCGTTTGGACAAGTATGCGTGGCGGGCGACGCGGCGCACGCGGCGACGTCGCACCAGGGCGCGGGGGCGGGCATTGGCGTCGAGTACGTGGCGGTGTGGTGCAAGCTGCTTGTGCGAGTGAGCAGTGCAGTTGGATGTAGCGGGGGTTCGAGGGCGAACACGGCGGAAATGGTGAGGACGGCGGTGGCGTTGTATGACGGAGCAAGGAGGGAGCGGTCGCAGTGGCTGGTCTGGAGCTGTCGCAGACAGGGCCAGCTGATAAGTACATGGTGCCGGACATCGGCGCCGATATGAGCAAGATCGAGGAGGACTTGACGGAACGCGCGCGGATGCTGCTGACGTGGGATAGAAGCGGTGATAGAGCAGGCGTTGCAGGAGCTGGATAAGCGTATTGCACCGATGGAGGCGGATGTGTAGAAGATGAAAACTGTAAACGAACACCTAGTGCAGTTACCTTGTTAGTCTGAATGGCGATTCAATGTGTAAGGTTGAAAATGCAAGCGAGACGAGACTGTAGTCACCTTGCAGTTTAAATGGAGATGATATGTGTAAAAGTCAACAATGCGAACAAATCGAGACAGCAGTCACCTTGCCAGATTCAATGGCACCCTGTAGACCAAATCACAACCTTACAATAATCGTTGACAGAGCGCTAGAGGCAGGCAAATGAATCATTAAGACACAGTGGTCGGGATATACAGACAATGAGGAATACAAGTACAGGTCCCAGCCGTTTTGTCCATCTATCAGGTAATATGTGCTGGCTCACCAACACGTAAATTGTTTCCGGCCGCGCCGTGACTCTGCGGAGCACGACGTCAGCAGCCGCGGCCAGTCGTTTTTATCTTCCCCTACTCGAACGCCCACGCGCCGCTTAGACCTTGAGCATTTTGGCAGCCCAGTCCTCAATCAGCTTCTCGTTGGGGAAGCTCATCTCTTCAAGCTTCTGGGCGTAGGGTGTGGGTACCTCGGCGCCAGTGACACGCTGGGCAGGGCCGTCGAGGTAGTCGAAGGCATACTCCATGGTCAGCGCCAGAATCTCAGAGCCAACACCAAACGCAGGGAAGCCAGACTCGACAGACAAGAGACGGCGGGTCTTCTTGACCGAGTTGATGATGGTCTCGACGTCGAGGGGCTTGACGGAACGCAGGTTGATGACCTCAGCCTCGACGCCATAGTTCTTCTTGAGGTTCTCGGCAGCGACGAGGGACTGGCCGACGCAGCGCGAAAGGGTGACAATGGTCAGATCCTTGCCGGAGCGCTCAATCTTGGCCTTGCCAAAAGGAATGACAAAGTCGTCCTTTTGAGCCGCCTCGGACATGGGGAAGGTTTGGCCATACATGAGCTCGTTCTCGAGAAAGACGACAGGGTTGGGGTCGCGGATGGCAGCTTTGAGGAGACCCTTGGCGTCTTCGGCACTCCAAGGTGTGACGACCTTTAGGCCGGGGATGGAGCCGTACCAGGCAGAGTAGTCCTGGGAGTGCTGGGCCCCGACACCAGCAGCGAAGCCGTTGGGACCGCGAAAGGTAATATTGCAGGGCTGAATGCCACCGGACATATAGAGGGTCTTGGCGGCCGAGTTGACAATCTGATCGATGGCCTGCATAGCAAAGTTGAAGGTCATGAACTCGCACTGGAGGGGGTGTGTGTTAGCGTCTGGTTGAGTCTACAACTCTCCGGTAGCTTCGGGGGATGTCAATTGGGTAAGCTGGCGGCAATGACTCACAATAGGGTGCAGACCGCTGAGGGCAGCACCAACAGCCAGACCGCAGAAGCCGCTCTCGGTGATGGGGGTGTCAATGACACGCTTGTCGCCGAAACGGTCGAGAAGACCCTTGGTGACCTTGTAGGCACCGTTGTACTGGGCAACCTCCTCACCGAGGATGAAGGTCTTGGGGTTGGACTCGAGCTCTTCGGCCAGAGCCTCGTTCAGGGCGTCGCGAACAGTGTACTCCTTGACGCCGTTGCCGTCGGCGTAGGATCGAGCAGTGTGGTTCGCGCCAAAGTAGACGGGGCGGTGGACGGCGCGGGTGTACTGAGCGAGGGCGGCGCTGGCAGAGCCGCTGGGGACGACGGGGGCACGAGCAGCCTGGGTCGCCAGACGGGCGGCAGGTCGGAGGAGGCGGGACATGATGCCTATTTCTGTCGTTGCTGACGCTGTGTGTGAGTTGGTGTTTTTTTGCGTTGGGGACGGGTGATCTCCGAGGAAGGCGGATTCGTTTCGGAGTTGAGCAGGTAAAACGAAGAAAAATTGCACTCGCAACAACAGCTACAGCTAGCCACCAGCTCAATTGAGGTCGCGAAAAAATGCAATCAGAAGCCGCGCGGGGGGGACAGGAGGAGAATCGGGTGTTGGTGAGAGAGGTTGCAGAAGGAGGTTGAGAGGGAATTTATTACGGAGCGCGCCAGCCACTTGCAGCTACTTGCAGCCACTTGTCAGGGCCCATGGCGCTGTTTTTTTTTTTTTTTTGCCATCAGGGCCTGTTGAGACCCGCTATCTGTACACGTTAATTAGGCCTGTCTGAGGCTATCTTGGAGGCTTTTATAGGGGCTCTGCCGGTTATTTGACGCATTTTTATGCTGTAATTGTTGGGACGAAGATAGCTGACGGAGCTCTCTCATTGGTCAGCTACGGTCACGTGCAGCTCCGGCGTAGTGTGGGCGGGATGCTAGTTACCCGGCATTACAAGATGGATCAAGATGTTGGGTTAGGGGAGTGACCAACAGAGGAAAATGTCATCAGCCAGAGATGACAAGCAGTTTTGCGACACTTTGGTCACATTTTTCTATGCAGTTTCGTATCTCTGGCGGCATTGTCTGTGAGTTTTCTCCTTCTGTCGAAGCTTGTACTATTTTCTGAGCTGCCAAGGCTATGGTGCCTATCGCCTTATTGGCTCGGGGAGCGATGCATGGTGAGGATCCGTCTGCAAGGAGAGGAAAGCATGTGGGAAAAGTGCTAATAAGGAGCAAGGAGCAAGTGCTAAAATACCCTTTCTACTTCTCATTTCTTCGCAGTTATTTCCAACAGCCGTTGAGTTTTCTTCATTCTTCACTGCCCTTGACATGGCTCATGTCTACCAAACTAGTTTCAAGATGGCCCAAGTCGCCCACAACTGCGTTTACAACCACACTCACGCACATACGTACAAAATCGCACCCAACACGCTGCGTGGCATAACTATCAACTCGGAAATTATTACGTAAATCTATATATACATGCGGTAAGAATTATTTACCCCGCTCATCTAACCCACTGCCCCTTCACCAATACCTCTCTAGTTCCCAGTATAGCTTTGATAACATCATTCCTTCAACCCCGAATCGAATCGTCAAGCTCAAATATTATTCTCTTACTCGGGCTTGCGCGCAACCATCAGGTACATTGGGGTAAACAGGTGCTCCTTGCCACCAGCCACCAGACAGTCAGCGGCCAGAGCCAAGCTGTCAGCAGTCTTTTTGGTACCAGCAGGCGCCAGACGGATCGTCTCGAGCGCACCGGCGAGGTTGTGGGCAATAAAGCGACCCCACTTGGTCATGCGAACAATGGTGAAAATGTCACCGACAGACTGTATGTACCTCAGCTCGCCAGAGAGAGGCCAGTACCACGGCGAAGGGTCAGGACGGTCAGCCAGGTCCTCGTGGTGCAGCATCTCGAAACCAGAGTCCTTGATGGCGTCAAGAGCCTCCTGGACCTTGCACATATTGGAAATGCCATCACCCTGCTCGATACCGAGTCGAATCTCGCGGTGGTGAAGGTTGTTGTTGTCATAGTCGTCAGTCATGAGCCACTCGTAAACGCCAAATACGCCGCCGGGCTTGAGCACGCGGAAGATTTCGCTATAGATGCCCTTGAGGCTGGGCGCGTGGACCGTGGCCTCGATGGCGTAGACGGCGTCGAAGCTGTTGTCGGGGAAAGACATCTGCATGAAGTCACCCTTGACAAAGCTGAGCTGGTTGGCAAGGCCCTCCTTGGCGGCGTAGTGAGTGGCGCGATCAATCTGATAATCATTGTTGTTCAAGCCGGTGACGTGGCAGCCAGTGAACTTGGCAATCTCACGAGCAGGACCGCCAACACCACAGCCAACGTCGAGCACCTTCATGCCCTCCTTAATGCCAATGCTGTGGGCGAGGTAGTGCTCGTGACGGGCAATAGCCTGGTGGAAAGGCTCACCGGTAGAGAAGCGGCAGAAATGGAAAGACTGACCCCAGCCATATTCGTAGAGATCGGTCGCGAGGTTATAGTAGCTAGCGAAGGGTTAGCTTGATTCGTCCTAGCTGCCGCCGGGTCGCGTCGCGAAAACTCACTGTCTGGTCAGAGTGGCATACTCGGCGGTACGGGCCTGTATCGTACGAGTCAGCAATTACGAACCATGACAGCTCCCCAAATTCGACTTACAGCGCGCTCCTCGGCAGTCTCGTTCTCAGCGGGCTTGTTGTCCCAGTGCTTAAAGTACTCGTCAACAGCAGCCTTCTTGGCGTCGCTGCCCTTGCTAAACATGGCGGCAATACCGCCCTTGGCCTGGGCAGACTTGCCGTGCATGGCCTTGTTGAAGGCAGCATCGCGAGCGTGATCCTCGCCCTCGAGGTTCTGGGTGACAGACGGCGCCATGTTGAATGCCCAGTAAAGCGGGTCTGAAGAAGTATGTGTAATGACAGGAGAAAAAGGACAGCCTTTCGAATCAGAAGAACCAGATGATGAATCGGGTTGAGGGCTCAGAAGAAAAGGAGAAGGACAGGACAGAATTGTGACAGGAGTCAATTGGGGGCGGGACGCAGGCGCTCTTATTAAAGAATGCCATCCGCGGTTCTGGGGCTCTTGACTTTCGCTTCGATTTTTAGGACACTGCCCACTTTGCGCGCCCCTGACTGGTGGGTTGGCAATCAAAATTCATTGGCTTGTGATGCAAGGCTAGTCGACTTCTGGTTGAGAATCGGACTATCAAGGCGCTAGTGCTCGATTTAGAAGGCGGTGAGACTCGACGTACGAACACGAATTCGACAAATTGTTATCGATAAGTCTACTGTGGCTTGAGTGGCGTAGTTACTTTAGGTAAGCAAGTCTTTCACAGCCACAGCCACCAGCAGAACGTCCACGATATCATTTTGCCATTAGCCACCCACCATAGCAGTCGTTCGTCATCACTTCTCGCCATGCCTCCGCAAATTAAGCAGGATCTTAACCGCTCCGGCTGGGAGTCTACGGACTTTCCATCCGTCTGCGAAAACTGCTTGCCCGAAAATCCATACGTCAAGATGGTCAAGGAAGACTATGGTGCAGAATGCAAATTAGTAAGCGCAAAGTCAACACCAGCAGGAAATTGCAGAAGTACTGACGTCAATACACAGTGTACAAGACCGTTTACAATCTTCAGCTGGAGCGCGACACGTGCGCAAGGACGACGCAAGACGACCATGATCTGCCTGACATGCGCCCGTCTAAAAAACTGTTGCCAGAGCTGCATGCTCGATCTGTCCTTTGGACTTCCCATCGCCGTCCGCGACGCAGCACTCAAAATGGTCGCCCCCGGCCCGCAGTCCGATATCAACCGAGAGTACTTTGCGCAAAACAACGAGAAGCTCATCGAAGAGGGCAAAGGCACCGAAGAGTACGAAAAGACAGACGAAAAGGCGCGCGAACTGCTGCGACGGCTTGCCGCGAGCAAACCATATTTCCGAAAAGGCAGAACTGTCGACGAGTCTGAGTTGGTTGGCGCAAACACCGGTGGCGACGCCGCTGTTGGTGCTGGCGTTGGTGGACCTGGGCCCATTCGTACCAAGGACTCGAGAGCTGCTCGAGCAGCTGGAGCAAAGACCGGCAGCGGCAAGGGTCGCGCTACATTTCCGAGCACCGCGCAATTACCACCGAGTCCACGCGACTGGCTGCCACCTGACGACAAGAACATCATGTCGCTGTTTGTGACGGGCGTGGAGGATGACCTGCCTGAGTTTAAGTTGCGCGATTTCTTCAAGGCACACGGCAAAATCAAGAGTCTCGTTTGCTCGCACATGTCGCATTGCGCCTTTATCAACTACGAGACAAGAGAGGCGGCGGAAAAGGCGGCGGCTTCCTGCCAGGGCCGCGCGGTCATTGCAGGATGCCCTCTGCGCATTCGCTGGGGACAGCCCAAGGCCATTGGCACCATGGACAAGGAACAGCGTTCCGAGATGCTGCGCGATGCGCGCATCCGACAAGCTTCCCGGGCGCGGCAACAAGGAGCCATCGAGGCTGGGCAGGCGCCGTCAGCATTGTCGACAGAACCTGTGGCGGCGCCGCCTGGTGGTGAGGATGCGCCCAACTATGCCAGTTTGGCTGGCGAATGAAGACACGGCCTGGAAATTGATATTTACAAGCAGCTCGGCGTTTGGGTGGCATTCTTTACAACATGTACAATTCGTAGCCGATTGCTGGCACGTCTGGAAAACTGCATCTTCGGTGAGCGGGTATCTTTATTAATAGGTAGCGTCGGGATTATGCCTTTGGCTGCCACTCGCCCCGCCCCTTCAGTTTTAGCGTCGATATGGCACGGTACAAGGACTGCGACGCGTCTATCAAACTGAATACTTTTGAAGGCATTCGCGAGGAAATTATTCCAGAAAGAAAACTTATGAGTGGATTCGCCGACGAGTCATCATACTTATCCTAGATTCACGTTTTTTCATAGCGTTTCAGAGCCTGGATCATCTGTGGAAGAGAGGGTGTCGTTGTGCCTATGTACAGTGCCTCTGGAGCCCTTTCTGGAGCCTCTAGAGGCTCTATTCGACCATCATCTCTGACGAGCCTGAAACCCCTTTCATCATGCCTTATGATATGCCACAAGTCAGAAATCTTCCGCAGACGCCGTTGTTACTTTTTTAGCAATTTATGCCCGTTTCCCTTGTAGATTCCTGGGTGAAGTACATTAACGAACGCGAAGAGTTCACGTTTACTGGGCCACACCAAGAACACTCTCGGCAACATAAATGGACCGAGACTAAAGCCTCTGAAGTCTATTTATTCGTCGCTATTCTAGTTTACATGGGAATTCATCGGGAGTCACAAATCTCCGACTATTGGACAGCTTCCTCTATCGAAGGCAGCTGCCCAATGCACCCGATTGTACGATACATGACATACGATCGTTTTGTCCTCCTCTATCCACGCCTCTGCCTCTGCGACCACGAACAGAACCCTCAAACCACCCTTCCGCCGCCTTTACATCAAGTTACTGCATGGTCTGAAGTTATTGAGGGAGCTCTGAATTCTCTGCTTTCCCCTGGGACGTGTGTTGCACTAGATGAGTGTATCAGCGAGCCATTCGGGAAGGTGAAGAACGACGTCAACGGCGTCAAATTGGGGGCACACAACGAAGTTCGATCAGGCTCTTGCAATGAGGGTCAGGTTAGAAAATCAACGAACCGTTTCCCTAGAAAAAGCCACATTAACAACTTCTGACTTCCTCATAGGTCAGCCCAATCGCTTGGAAGGATAACGCGCTGGCCCTCATGCTCACAGCTGTCTATTCGAAAGATCATTCCGAACAGCGCCTCAGGCGCCGGCCGATACCAACAACAGGAAAGTCACGGTCTGCGACTTCCCAATATATTGATAAAATAGGCGCTATAGGCGCTATAGACATTGATGACCAATCAAGGGCGTCCGAAGGTTTGCAATACCAAATTCATAAGGGAAACTGGCGTGCGTTGGCGTGGAAGCTTCTCCTCGAAGTCTCACTTGTCAACAGCTTCTTGTTACAGCGAGTTTCTGAGCCTGCCTGGGGCTCAATTCATCGGCAGAGGCAGTGGCGACAGCGCCTCGTTGAAGACCTCCTCAAAGCCTACGCGATCGACGGCGCCTCACGGCAACTATTTTGAAGCGGCGACAACTTTACGCCCAAGGCACAGCATAAATTTGTCAATCGAAAGAAATCGTCTAATTGCCTAGCCTGTCAGGGCTTTAGAGCCGGCGAAGTACGCACCCGAAGCCAAAAGAAGCCTCTGCCTCTTCGCAACCTCGACAGAAGGAAGCCCGCCAAAACACACCGTGGCTGCAGTACATGCGATATAGCAATTTGTACTGATCGGAACTGCTGGGACTTCTATCATAGCTCGCTTATTAGGTAGTAAAACCGATTACCTCAAAATTTATATACGTTTAATTGGCTTATGTTACGTGTTCCCTTAATTACACGAGAGCGACTTTGTCTCTTTTATTGGAACCGCCGCAACAGCCGCCCCCAGCGCTGCCGGATGATTTTATGCTTTCGTTATCGCCTCGCTCGGTGTCTTTATGAATCCGTAGCTCTGGGAATGAGAAATTAGCTCAAGAAGTCCTCCAGCGCCCTTCTCTGTATGCGTGGGAGTTTCAACTTACTGTACTTCTCCTCACCCTCCATCTTTTTGCCTTGCACCACGTTCTGGCGCAGAAACTGGGCCACTTGCGTGGCATGCTCGATGCCCTCGCTAACGGAGCTGTCTTTGGGATCAAGAGCCTGCTTGCTTCGAAATTCGTCTCGGATCCGGCTCTGCGCAGCAAGGAGTGTGGGAGCGTCGCCTATACTATGGTCAGTAGACTGTCCTGCTTCACAGATCTTAAGCCAAGCCGTACCTTCAAAGGCCACGCGAGCCGCGCGCATAATATTTCGATACGCTACAGCAGCTGCCATTGTGCTCTAATGGCCGAATTGATGCGCTGCGCAGTGAGACACCAATGCGACCAAGAAGTTGTGATGCCGGAGGCCCAGTTGAGCCGGGTTCGAGCACGTAGCTCAGACTTGGTCGGGCAAACCTCAACCTTAGTCGAAGTGGAGCTAAAAACATAAAGGCGGTGAGTATACTCTGCAGCTGCGATGCATATGCTACCACTTAAATTTATAAAAAGTTAGAGTATATAGGGCATATGCCTAGAATATACGAGGTATATGCCCTGAAGGTGTATCTAATAGCGTCAGAGCTAGTAGCGCTAGAGTAGTTAATAGCGCTAGAGTTAATAGCGCTAGAGTTAATAGCGCTAGAGTTAATAGCACTAGAGTTAATAGCGCTAGAGTTAATAGCGCTAGAGTTAATAGCGCTAGAGTTAATAGCGCTAGAGCAGTTAATAGTGCTAGAGTAGTTAATAGCGCTAGAGTAGTTAATAGAGTTAATAGTGCTAAAGCTAGCACTAGGTAGGTAGTTAACTAAGTTAGATAACCTTTTATATAGTAGGTATATACTAGGCCTATACTAGCTATATAAGTAGTAAGGGGCTATTAATATATAGAGTAGCTATAACGTATTTATATTTAAGAATTATTTTTCTGCTGTTTTTAGCCCCACTTTAACTAAGGTTAAGGTTTATTTAACTAAGTCTAAGCTTATCCCCCGCTAGGTTCCGCTGTTAAGCTAAGCACGTAGCTTAGACTTAGTTAGGTAAACCTTAACCTTAGTTAAAGTAGAGCTAAAAACATAAAGGCGGTAAGTATACTCTATAGCTATAATATATATACTACCACTTAAATTTATAAAAAGTTAGAGTATATAGGGTATATACTTAGAATATACGAGGTATATACCCTAAAGGTATATCTAATAGCGTTAAAGCTAGTAGCGCTAGAGTAGTTAATAGCGCTAGAGTTAATAGCGCTAGAGTTAATAGCGCTAGAGTTAATAGCGCTAGAGTTAATAGCGCTAGAGTTAATAGCGCTAGAGTTAATAGCGCTAGAGTTAATAACGCTAGAGTAGTTAATAGCGCTAGAGTAGTTAATAGCGCTAGAGTAGTTAATAGAGTTAATAGCGCTAGAGCTAGCACTAGGTAGGTAGCTAACTAAGTTAGATAACCCTCTATATAGTAGGCATATGCTAGGCCTATGCTAGCTATATGAGCAGTAAGGGGCCACTAACGTATAGAGCAGCTATAACGCATCTGCATTCGAGAATTATTTTTCTGCCGTTTTTAGCCCCACTTCGACCAAGGTTGAGGTTTGTTCGACCAAGTCTGAGCTCGTCCCCCCGTTGAGCCATGGCGTAGTTGCGTGCTAATAAAAAAAAAATGCGCCCCACCAAAAAGCTTTTGTGCCGAGTGTGAGAGAAAATATATCCCTTCTTCTCCAACAACTTGCAACATCGCAGTTATCATGGCTTCCATTGCCCCATTTGAGCTGCCGCTACCGGTCCTCCCTGAGGGATGGAGCGCCGATAAGGACTTTAAGGCCATTGGCAAGCTGTCTGGTGCCACCCAGCGCAGCATCGAGCCTGTCGGCCCTCACTTCCTCGCCCATGCCCGCCGCGCCCGCCATAAGCGCACCTTTTCAGAGGATGACCGCATCCAGGCCCAGGAAAGCGCCAAGAAGACCGAGGACGCCGACGAGAGCGAGGAGGAAGAGGAGGAGGACGCCATGCTGCTCCAGCGCGAGGCCAAGGACTGGAAGGTGAGGCATCTACACCTTTATGGATGCATTGATTTAAAAATGCTAACAGCCTCTACAGACCCAGGACCACTACAAGATTTTAGGCCTCTCCAAGTATCGCTGGAAGGCCACCGAGGAGCAGATCAAGAAGGCTCACCGCAAGAAGGTCCTCAAGCACCACCCCGACAAGAAGGCCGCCATGGGCAAGACCGAGGACGACCAATTTTTCAAGTGCATCCAAAAGGCCACCGACATCCTGCTCGACCCCATCAAGCGTCGCCAGTACGACTCTGTTGATGAGGAGGCCGAGGTCGAGCCTCCCGGCAAGAAGCAGCTCGTCAAGGGCGACTACTACAAGCTGTGGAGCAAGGTCTTCAAGTCCGAGGGCCGCTTCTCCAAGACGCACCCTGTCCCCTCGTTTGGCAGCGTCGATGCTACTAAGGAGCAGGTCGAGGAGTTTTACAATTTCTGGTACAACTTTGACAGCTGGCGCTCCTTTGAGTACCTCGACGAGGACGTGCCCGACGATGGCGAGAGCCGCGACCAGAAGCGCCACGTGGAGCGCAAAAACACAAACGCCCGCAAGAAGAAGAAGGCCGAGGACAACTCGCGCCTCCGCAAGCTCGTCGACGATGCCCAGGCCGGCGACGAACGCATTAAGCGCTTCCGCCAAGAAGCCAGCGCCGCCAAGAACAAGAAGCGCTTCGAGCGCGAGGCCGCCGAGGCTGCCGCCAAGGAGGAGGCCGAGGCCAAAAAGGCCGCCGAGGCCAAAGCTGCCGCCGAGGCTGAGGCTGCCGCCAAGATGGACCGCGAAGCCTCCAAAAAGGCCAAGGAGGCTGCCAAGAATGCCGTCAAGAAGAACAAGCGCGTACTCAAGGGCTCCGTCAAGGACGCCAACTACTTTGCCGCTGGTGGCGATGCCAGCGCCGCCCAGATTGATGACGTTCTCGGCGATGTCGAGGCCGTCCAGGCCAAGATTGATCCTGACGAGATTGCCGCCCTTGCTGGTCAGCTCAACGGCCTGACGGTTGCCGACAAGATCAAGGCTGTCTGGAGCGCCGAGGTCAAGCGTCTTGTGGATGCCGGCAAGCTCAAGGACGGTGAGGCCAAGAGCCTCGCCTAGATGTAGATTTGCAGGAGCTTCTGGGAAATGGTTATACAAAAGTTACAATAGACGTTTTTAGGCACCGAAGGCGTCGCGCCAACGTGAAGGACGGAGCGAGGCACGAGCGGAGCCTTTCGTAAATATTTTTATGTCTTTCAAGATACTTATAGGCTTCAATGTACAGTGAGGTATAAGCGGAGCCTTTCTCGTCCCAGCTTACATAGCTGATCTTGTGGAACCGGCGATGTAGTGCATAGGGTACCTGTGATGGTGACCTGAGCGAGCGGTTGCTGCGCGTGTCATTTTTCAAAGCAGTCTGTAATGACACGAGCTATGATATTACATGTATTTTCCGGTTTGCCATCTTTCTCACTGTTGCTGGTTTCGAGTGCTGGATAGGTCGACCGAGGTCATCATGTGCGTGTGACACCATGTTAGTAGTACGTTGTACAGCCTTTGACAGCTTGCTGATCCGCATGTTTCTAGTATATTTCGCATAAACTGTGTACATCAAAGGTCAACGTCTTCTGGGCCATGTCTAGACCTTGAAGCACTGTCCGCTGCGAGATTTCGCGAGACATCCATCCCTCATGGTGCACGAAAAGGCCAACCTGGAGCTGTGCTATTGCCGCGCACAGATGAGATGCTCCAGCAACGAGATCCATGTCAGTAAGAAATACGGCAAAGAGGAGCCATCCTTCCCCTTGAGCTAGTAGTAATGCCACTAGACAAAATTTGTGAGCGACAAGTTGCAAAATCAAAGTCAATAGGAAAAGAGGGGAAAAAAGGTCTCGTCCCCACCTGAAGAAAGTGCCCCTCTTTGGCCGCCAGCAAAAAACAGTAAATATTCAGGGCCACAGCGAACCGCCCATACCTAAGTACAAAGCGCAGCCCTCCACTTTTCCGCCCATCCGTCTTTTTGCCTATTCTTTTTTTTCTCTTTTTCCATTTTCTCCTCCACCTCGACCACTTTCATTCAAGGCATCCTCGTTTTTCTCTTCACGCCCAATACCGCCATCATGCTCATCTACAAGGTATGATCCTAACCACCCGAGTGCCCCGTCCAGGTCTCACCATACCCTGTCCGTCTGCGGCGACGACCCCGCGCTATTGTCGAGATTTTTTTTGCGCCTCCCCCTCCTGCACCCCGCCATTGTCACCCCCCTCTCCCTGACCACCAGGGACCTCAGTCCCCCCAAACCGTGTCGCTGCAGTCATGATTCACTGAGAGAAACTTGGCTAACATGATGCTGCAATAGGACATCCTCACCGATGACGAGATCATCTCTGACTCGTACGACCTCAAGCTCGTCGACGACATCGTCTACGAGGCTGACTGCGCCATGATTACCGAGGGTGCCGTTGTCGTCAGTACGTCCATCTAACTCTAATAGAGGAAATGGAAGGGATTGAAATGGGCGGAAGTCTACACTGAGACTACCGCGAATGATCTTCACATCTTCGTCCAGCTTGAGACACCCCGCTGACACCCCCCCCTCACAGACACCGGTGCCAACGCCTCTGCCGAAGAGGCAGACGAGGCCCTCGAGGATGCCGATGTCAAGGTCAACAACATTGTCAACTCCTTCCGTCTCCAGTCCACCAGCTTCGACAAGAAGAGCTTCCTCGTGTACCTCAAGGGCTACATGAAGGCCGTCAAGACCGCCCTCCAGGAGAGCGGCGCCCCCGCCGAGGAGATCACTGCTTTCGAAAAGGGCGCCTCCGCCTACGTCAAGGAGAAGCTCCTCCCCAACTTCAAGGACTTTGAGTTTTATACCGGCGAGTCTATGAACCCCGATGGCCTGTATGTTCTTATTTCGGAATCCCTTAAATCCACAAGACAGTATACTGACACCTCCCAGCATTGTCCTTCTCAACTACCGTGAGGATGGTGTCACCCCCTACATCATTGTATGGAAGCACGGCCTCAAAGCTATCAAGGTCTAAGGTCTGACCTGGTGAGGTCCTTTGGCTCTTCTCCCTCTTGCTGATCTGGGATAAGTTTTGCCGTCGAGGTGCATATATATAAAACAGCCAAACCCCAAAAAGTCGGTGTTTTCTCTTTTATCAAATGGTGGACGTATCACTGGATCTAGCCTTTTTTTTTCAAGCAAGACGAAAACGAGGATGAATTGATGACCCAAGATGCTCATGTGCCTATGCATGCTACAACGCCAGTGTGACTGTAAGTCGCGAAGCCGCGAAGCCTACACTTTACCAGGATGCTACGAGCCAGCCAGGCCGCGAAAAACAAGCTCCCAAAAAAAAGCCCCCAAAACAACTTGAGCCAAGTCACTAAAAGTTGGGCCGCGTCGACATGGGGATCGGAGGCGGCGCATCCTCCTCCGTTGCGGCCGGTGCGGGCGCAGACACCAGACCCGGCTTCTTCTTGGGCGGCGGAGGCGGAGGCGGCTTCTTCTTCCCATCCGCCTCCGCAAGTGTAGTCGTACCCATCTCCTGCGCTGCCGCCGTCGTCCCTTGCTCCTGCGTCGTCGTTGTCGTCGCCGCCGCCGTCCCTCCTTGAAACTTGCGCGCGAACCCGCCCACCTTGTCCGCCACGCCATACTTTTGATTCCACCCCTGCGCCTTGCCGTACCCCGCGGCGATCTGCTCCCCGTGACGCTGCCGAAAGTTGTTGGCCGTGCTGGCCGCGGCCCGGGCGTCGGCCAGCGAAACCTGCGAAGGGTTCTTGTGCGCCTGCGCCGCCGTCTTGAGCGCGGCCTGCTTCTGCGCCCACGTCGTGCCCTGGCTTGGCGCTGCTGCTACTGCTGGTTGCTCCTGCGTGTTTGTGGAAGAGGAAGTGTTGAAGCGCGCGAAACGGTTCTGCAGCTCATTCATGTGGTTTCCTCCGCCTGACTGCTGCTGCTGCTGCTGATGTTGGTGGCTGTCGGTGCTGCTGCCGGTGTTGCTTTTCCCGATGCCGAGACCTGGTACTGATACCCCCGCGGCGCCGAGCCGGTTCACGGCGCCTTGGTTCAGTAGACCGCCGCCGCTGCCACTCCCTGTCGATTGCGGGCTCGCCGCGGGCGGCGTTGCGGCCCCGCGCGGAGGCAGCCTCGGCGGCAAGCTCGGCGCCGCCGCTCCAGCACCACGTCCAGGCAGCGCCGGCACCGCCCTGCCCGTAGTCGCAGCGTTGTACGACGGCGGGCTCCTCCCGTCCGCGCCATCCCTGCGGCTCGGCGGCGGCGGTAGGTGATCAGTCCGCAGTCCCGTCGTGTTGGTGCGGTACGGGCGCGGTGGCGCCTCCATCACTTGCTCCTGCTGTTCCTGTTCCGGGTCCTGCTCGTCGACGCGGGCGGTGCGCGTGGGCGGCTCGACACGCGGCCCGTGCGGATCCTGGTACTTTGACGGCGCGGCGACGACTTTGCGCTTCTCGCCGGCCGAGGTCGTGGGCGCGGGGCAGGGCGCGAGACCGGTGCCGCGGCGCTGCGGCGGGGGCGGGAGTGACGACGGGTCGGTGAGGGTGTGTAGCGGCCGGGAGACGTGGTCTTTGCTGCGGTCGTCCTTGGATTCGCCGCGGCCGACGAGGCCTTTCTGCGGGCGGAAGGGGAAAAGCGTCAGCTAAAGGAGCAGGGAGAGAGAAAGGAGTTGAGGAACCGGTGGCGTACCACTTGGCCTTTGAATGAAGCGCCCTGCTTCTCGGGATGCCAGCCATTCTTGACAAAATCGCCGAATTTCGACATGGCGGGCGGTGTTGACGTTGCAGCTGCGGTTTAGTGCAGAGCAGACTTGAATCGTGGTTGGTGTAGAAAAGGCTTAATTCGTATAAGGAAGTTTGTATAAAAGTAGTGCTGTTAGGTGTTTGCGAGGTTTCAATTAATGTACACGCCGTTGATGAAAAGAAGATGTGGTACGACAATTACGCCCTGCGGGGAGGCTCTTGGTTCTCGCTGGGCTTGCTTGAATCCTGTGCACTGTCGGACCCCACTGAGAGTGAGCTTCTCCAAGACAGCATGTGAATTTCGCATTTGCGACGTTTTGCCGTCGGGGTTTCGATTTGTCAAGTCTGTTCTTTCTTTCTTTTTGTTGGAATAGAGGCAGCAGGCTCGATGCATTAGGAAGCAGCATGGGCATACTGTAATATCTTTTCTTATCCAGCCGCCTCGCTGCCTCTCGATAGTATTAGGTATCAATCAACCATGCGCAATAATAAACCCCGAAACTTATAACGTCAATTTTATTAAGGTATTTTATAGGTCCAAGTATACTAATCAGAGCTAGGGAGTTTATTGAAGTGACTCTCTTAGAGTCAAAATCACAAAAACTTCCTTTAAGCGTGCCTCTAAGGAGTGCCTCCAGCGTGCTTCTAGCGTGCCTCTAGCTTGCCTTTGATAGCGGTGCTTTTAAGCGCCTTACGTGCCTTTCAGCGGTGCCCCAAACTGTGTGTGTTAGGAGTAGAAAACGGTGGAGGATGACAAGTTCTATTAAGGGGTACATAGCCGTTATGTGGCTATATTACAAGGTCCTTGCGTTGGCCATGCGGAATTTCCGAAGGTCTATCCTCGCTCTGTTCGGGCCTTGTCCCTCCGCTTGCTCTTCATCGATAGTCCGCCTCCTCTTCCTTCTCCTCGTTCCATCAAGCCCAGACCTAGCAGTTATTGTTGCTTGAGAGATTCACCTCAGACTCAATCAGAGGCAGTTGGTCCAGAACCCATTGCACAACGATGCGGTGACGATCGACATTTCTCTTCTCGTCGTTGTAGGCAAGTGTGGCCACAACAAATTGTGTAACAAGATGTGATAGTTTTCGCTCCTGCTCTAAGTGTCGGTTTGCGGCATACACGGTATCTTTCGTCTCGTGAAGGTTTAGGAGATTCTTTTCGACGAGCTCTTGCAACAACTTATCGTGTTCGGCCTCCAGGCGTTCGTTTTCGCTGGCGTACTTGTCAAGCCACCAGTACTCGTAGTTGAGGTACTCGATCCATGTCGTCAGCTTACCCTGTTTCTTGGGGTCTTCGTCGAGCTCAAACGGTTGCGTAATGCCGTAGCGCGCAAGCTGGCGCTTTACCGCTTCGATATATTCGCGAAACCCTCGGCAGCCGTGTTCCCTGTAGACACGTCGCTGCATCTGGCGTATATATTGCCTTTGATCCCACCTTGACTGAAGGCATGATGGGTCAGCCTCGATCTCGGCCTATCTCTTCCTGCATGTTCTAGGTAGATCATCCCGCTCTATTACGTGCTTTTCCCGCTCGACAAACGCTAGAGATCCGCCATCATCATCGTCACGGTCTCGGTTGTCGTTTTGCCACTTGCAGAAGTCTTGCCACCTCTGCAACTGCACTAGGAATACTCTTAAAGGGGATACCAAAGGAGCATACTCCTGCCAAGGCCGCAGTATCTCAGCGTAGTCTTTTGGATCCCTGTATACCTCCTGGATAAGGCCGATGGGGTATGCAGGGCGGCCGCCGGCATTGACAAGGTCGTGGTAAGCGTCGATTTCCCGTCTCGTCGGGTCAAACGGTGGCGTGGGGGGCCACAAATGATGTACAGTTTGACTTTCAGATCGTAGCGTAAAGCTTGTGTTGAGCGACACTTGACGTAGGCGTGCATCGAGGCCAGCGAGATCAAGTGGACGTGAACACGGCTCGGGAGTCTGGGCTCGACTGCGCTGTTCGGCCGACATCAAGTCCCTGGCGTATATTAGCGCGGTTGAATCGTTCAAGCGGTGCCATCCTGTCTTAGTTTGAGTGATGGCTGTATCTGCTGAGGCTTCCCTTTAACACGGTCGCCCTGTTCTGGGAGATATAAAATCAAGGGTTCAAGATCTTGTAGAAATTCCTGGGGGTGAAGATGTACAGTTGCATTCGCTAACCGTACCTCGGCCATTCAACGCTCCATGCCACATATGTGCCACAGTGCCAAGTAGTCCAGGTGTGTGCGCACACATACATATGTACTTGAAACCGAATCGGCAAGCCATCAGCGCCACGTCACATCAATGCCTAATCGGGACAGCTATTGATTTTCTAGCTCATTACCTAGCCCCATTGGATATAACAGAAAAGAACTTATCATGCAGTTTCAGGCGCTCAGGAACTTTAAGCGGATGTGCGGGCCGCTCCTGTAGCATGGCTCGGTGATTCCCCAGTCTACGCCCTAAAGTTTTCCCACTTCCCCGCATTCTGAGAGAGGATTTCCTATTCTACATTATAATAAAGATTTCAAGCTAAGGTGCAGTTGCACAATGTAGTGTCGGCCAGCCACTGTTAAGCCACCAAGTTCCGTCGACTACACGTGGGTGAAGCAGACCTTGGTCGCGAACAATGGCATGCAGTGGCTGCCGACACTTGGACCTCAATTTTATTTCAGCTTGGCGTAATTGAGTTCATTCCTCGGCTCATAATTGAGCGCACATGTGTCCATGATGAGCCTGCAGTAATTGAACTTCGTGTATAAAAAGTCACAGATCAGCTATATTCGTTTCCAAATCAACAGCATCTCTCTGGCAGCTTCGCACATCTTCTTCGCACAACCTCAACTTCTCACACTATAGAAACATCCCCTACTCGCAATGAGGTTTCTGTCTCTGGTATTCCTGGCGAGCGGCATTGCTGCCAGCGTTGTCCGCCGTGACCTGGCCACCATCGCCAGTGTCCTCAACGATGTTGGAACTGACCTTGATGGCTTGAACACTGCTACCAAGAACTTCAACGGAAATCCTGATGAACTTCTTGATGCTTCCAACAAGGCCGTTCAGGGTCTCAAAGATGGCGATGCCAAGATCCAGCCTCTGCCCGTTCTGAGCCTGAACGATGCCCTCGGTCTCACCGGCCCTGCCAAAGAGCTGCAGACCAAGGGTGACGCTCTTCTTGCTTCCATCAAGGGGAGCAAGGCTGCCATTGCTGAGGCCGGCCTGTGCGAAGTCACCTTTCTTCAGGTCAGCGACCTCAAGACTGCCTCTGACGGCCTCATCCAGTCTGTCGTCTCCAAAGTCCCCGCGGCCGCACAGTCCATTGCTCAGGGTCTTGTTGCTCCTCTCCAGGAGGCTCTCGCCGAAGCCAAGGACCTTTTCAGCTCTGCCAACTGTCAGAACAGCGGTGGCGGCGGCGGCTCGACCAGCCAACCGACTTCGGCTCCCACTTCGACGGAGCCGCCTGCGACCACTTCGACAGAAGCGCCTGCAACCACGTCGACGAAGCCGCCTGTAACCACTTCAGCCCCGACTGTTCCTGCCACCACGCCAACTGCCACTATTCCCATCACCACCCCAGGCCCTGGCAACGAGACCTGCCCTGCTGCTTCCACCGTCACGGTCACTGCAACCGACACTAAGGACTGCACTCCCACTCCTACTTGCACCAAGACTCCCCCCGTCACTGTCACAACCACCAAGAAGGCTTGCCCGACTGGATCCAAGCTGCCGTGGTAAGGAAAAACTGGCAACTCGGCCTGGTGAAGACTTGGCCGTTTAGTTTGCGCAGACAAGAGACATTTGTGGTGTGGGAGGCCATGGATCGCAATGCATGTAAAGCTTCCGACTATATAGGTTCCAAATATAGTTGCAGTTACCGAGACTGTACCTAGAACATCATCTCAATTGTTTCTAAACAGTGACTACTACCTCAATATTCCCCATGATCTGCTTCAACCAGTTTTCTTCTTCAACGTCCACCCCGACAAATCTTGTTTCGCCACTTGACACCTCTCCTGTAACAGACCCATGTAAAGCCAGACTTGACTCTCCACGCAATACATACGTTGCTCCCTTTTGCTCTCCAATGCGGCGTCCATCTTTATCCTGCACCTCGTAAATCACGGTGCCCAGATCAAGTTCAAATTGAGATGGATTCACCATGGAGATGGTACTTCTCATGCCATTTTCGTCCGCTTCCACTTTCAGTAGGGTGGTTTTCAGGGATTTGAGCCCCCTCAGATTGAGAACCTTGTTGTACACAATGGTAGACTTCATGCCCATAGATTTGACCGTCGTCTGGCCCTTTTCCAATCGCAGGACCAACTGCTCGTCTTGCATGATAGATGCAACGAATGCTTTGAAAGCTTCCATGTCGATAATGGCTATCTGTTGCTCGACAATAGTAATGTCGGCACCAAAAGAGCCCATCTTTATCTCGGGCACATCCAAGCGACCAAACGCGCCGCGCGGCCCTACCAGATCAACCGTCATTGCCGAAACTGTAGCTTTTGCTACACCAATCTTGGTCGTTTTGCCTCTGAGGGACATCAAAAATGAACTGTTGCCAAGGTTAGCCCATGCGCGCCTTGCGAGTGTTGGCAACCCGCCTCTCGGTAGCATTGGTGATTTTGATCAGGTCAATCTCCAGTTTGCTCTTGTTCAGAATTGATTGGGTAATGGCGTTCATTTTGCCAATTTCCGCAGCGTAGTCGGCCAATTCTTGAGAGGTAGTTGAAGTCCGGACGGTGCGAAACAGCTTTCAGTATTAAAAGACAGCGTCAAATTGAGGCGATGTGTATAATACTAATTTGTTCTACTGGGAGAAACACGCAAAGACATGATAATATGTGTACATTTTCCATTCATATGACATGATCGATAGCTCGAGCTGTCCCCCCAACACGGACCTCTGAAACTGTTGAGGTGCACCGGCGCGTGCGCGTTGCCCTACGTGTACTGTTGCAGCCACCAAATGCAGCGCTCTCATTGGCTCGCTACGTCGAATGACCCACAACTATATAATAGACCTATAACTCTCAATAGGGCAAATATAGCCCTAAGCAAGCAAGAACATCAACACTAAGAACCCCTATATATCATACCGTATAACCCCTTATAATACTAACACTAATTAGTAGTTATAAAACTATAGATAGTTAGGAATTATTAAGAAGAGATAAGCTTTTTATTTTAATATAAAAACATTATACTACTAAATAAGCTAATTTAATAGGTCTAGCTATAAATATACTACTCTCTTATAGAGTTTTTTTAAATATAACCTCTTCTTAAAAAAGATCTAGTAGCTATTAAATTACTAATTCCTAAGGGATTTAATTATCTTATTTTATTATAAGAAATTAAAATTATTAAATTTATTTATTAATATATTATCTTTATTATAATAAGGTAATAAAAATATAGATAATAAGGGGGCTTTTATATATTTAAAAACTATTACTAAATATATAAAATTTATCTTAAATAATTAAGAAGATATAAAACTATTAATAATTAATATACTTACTACTACTATTACTTAAATTAATAATACTATTATTAATTTTATTTATATAAATAAAGATAATAATCTAAAAGAGATCTTTATATATATTATTAAGGACTTTACCCTCTAAATAATAATAACCTTTACTAAGGGAAACCTACTTATTATTTATAACTTCTATAACTAATTATATAAATATAATATCTATATAGTTAGGTAACTAAGATACTTAATTATAAAGGCGCTTAATAATTTATATAAAAAGGAAGAGATACTAAAATAAGATAATAATTAGCTACCCTAAGTTATTTTTAAGAGAAGAGTAATAAAGGCTATAGCTACTAAAGTAGCTACCTTTAGAGTTAATAATAATATATACTAACTAGAGATAGGTTAAAGCTAAGGCTAGGATACTAGTAGCTAACTATAAGTTATTAATATCTCTTATAAGCTTAAGTAATTAGTAAAGAGTTACTTAGATTATAAGAAATACTCTAGTAAGAGGGATAAATTTATTTATATTAAACTTAATATCTTTTATAATAAATATAGCTGCCTTAAAGTGCTAGAAGTAATATAAGTAAAGGCACTACCTATTATACTAATTAATACTACCTCTAAGTACTATATAATATAATTATCTTATCTTAAGCTAAATTATAATAGTCTTATATTATATATTAAGTAGTACTTTAAGTTACTAATTATAATAAAAAGATACTATATTAAGTAGTATACCCTTAGCCTTTAGAAGACTATTAATAAAAGCCTTAGTAAGCTTATAATTAAATATATTAATTATATTATTAACTAAATTTAAAAGCTATACTATAGCCTTAACTAAGAAAAAGGTAATAGTAATAGTAAGAAAAAAGAGGCTCTTTATAGTACTATTATTAATATTAAAGCTTATACTATAATATTAATAAAGCTAGACCTAATATTTAATAGCCTTATTACTAAGCTTAGGTAGATAGCTAATTTATATAAGAGGAAGAAGGCTACTAGTTATTAGACTACCTTTATTACTAACTAAGAATACTATAATTATCTAATTAATAATAATAACTACTACCCTACTTATAATAATTAATACTAATAAGCCCTAAACACCTATAGTAATACCCTAAGTAATTCTAGCTAATTTAGAGGGCGTACTAAGAAGTATTATATATATAGTAAAACTAGCTACTAGTTAATAAGGCATTTTAACTCTAAGTGTGCTATATCTTATAATATATAGTTTAAAAAGAAGAACTATAGATTACTACTAATAGAGAAGAGATTCTAGTTATTCTTAATTAAATTTAAAGGTAATAAGTACCCTAATAAAGTAAATAAGCTATTAAAGTAGATATATACTACTAACCTCTTTAATAATAATAACTATAATAGTAAAAATAAACTTAATAAGAATTTCTTTACCTTATTAATAACTATTACTAATAACTTCCTTATAGCTAATATACCTACCCTAGGTAAAGTTACTATTATACTTACTAATTCTACTACTTACTATACTTTATTAGCTAACTAACTAAGCTAACCTAGTAGCTATAATTACTATACTACTACTATACCTATACTAGACCTAGGGATAACTCTAGAATATAATAATATCTATATATTAATATTAAGATACTATAAGTAGAGTTTTTAAGAGATCTTACTAGATATAGGTGCCTTAGGTAACTTAATAGTAGGCATACTATAAGTTAAGGCACTACTAAGAATAATATTATACCTTAAGATTAAAGATACCCTTATATTAATTATTAAATTTAGCACTAGCTCTACTATATTTAAAGGTAAAGTTTATATACTAATAAGCCTAGGAATAATTAACTTTAGAATCCTATTAATACTAATACCTTTTTTATTCTTATTAACTAATATAAATAAGATAAAGGTTAAATTTAATAACCTAAATAACCTATTAATCTAGGGTAATAAATAGATCCTAGTTATAAGGTAATAAGGTTACCCCTAGTAGTGAATTAATACTACTAAAAGTATAGCTTTTATACTCTCTAAGACCTAGCTCTACTAGCTATATTAATGATTTAAGTACCCCTTTATTAATTAACTAAGCTAAATCCTAAAGTATACTAATAAAGAATTTAATCTTAAATTTATTAGGAAGATTAATAAAGTATACTACTACTACTAGATAAATATATAAGCACTTAGCTAATTTAAATTTACCTTTAAAAATAACCCTAAGTTTAACTTTAAGATAGTTATAGATATCTTCTATATCTAAGAACACCTAGTACTTTATATAGTTAATTCTACTATAATATTCTAAGTTACCTAATTCCTAGTACTAACTAACTAAAAAGCTTAAGATATATTTAATATAATTAAAGAATATTAGATAGATATATATATTAGTCTACTAAACTATATTATATATAATATTAATAAGAACTTTACTTTTACTAAATTTAAGGAGTATATAAAGTCCTTAAATATCTAGACTTATAAAGCCCTTATTAAAGCTTATAATACTATTAATAAAATAAAAAGATACTATAGAGTCTTTTATTATACTTATAAAATCCTTAATAAGGAAATAAATAGTAATATAATATCTAATTAGAAATTATAAATAGCTATTAAAGCTATTAATAATACCACTAGACCTAATAGAATTATATTAACTTTATTAGTATTTAGAGTATACCCCTAATTAACTAATACCTTTTTACCTAATATATTTATCTCTTATTATACTAAAGCTATTTAAAAAGCTATTAATAAAGTTAAAAAGCTTCTAACTAAGAGGTAAGTAAAAGACACCCTTAAAATAAAGAATAGCCTAGTTACTAGCTATATTAGAAGCCTTCTCTTATAATTAGAAGTGTCTATATTCTAGGAGAAAGATAGCTAGTAAGGGCTATATAAACTTATTACTATATATAGAGAGATATATACTTTAAATATATTATATAACCTAGCTAATTTCTAGTTAATAGTTATTAGGCTATACCTAAGAGAGGCCCTAGCTCTTACTACTAATAAACCTAGGCCTAGTACTATTAGAAGAAGTAGTATAGAGGGTATACTAATTACCCTTACTACTAATAACGCCTTAGCTAGAAGAAGTAGTATAGAGAGTATACTAATTACCCTTACTACTAATAGCGCCCTAGCTAGAAGAAGTAATATAAAGGGTATACTAATCGCCCTTACTACTAATAACGCCCCTACTATAGGAAGTAGTAGAGAGAGCGCTATAACTACTCTTATTACTAGTAAGCCTAGCGCTACTAGAAGAAGTAGTAGAGAGAGTACTATAACTACTCTTACTACTAATAAACCTAGTAGTAATAGAGGTAAGGTAGGGGAGGAAGTAGAAGAGGGATTAGAAAAGGGGCTAATACTAAGGAGGTTAATATAACTAAGATATAATAAATATAGCTAGAATAAGGCTCTCTTAGCTAAATCTATCTTTAATAAAGCTTTCTTTAATAAGATACTTTATAATAAATCTATACTTAATAAAGCCTTCTTAGTAGAAGCTCTTTCTAATAATACCCTCTTTAATAAGGTATTTATTACTACTAAAAAATAAGTTAACTAAGAGCTAGCTACTAAGCTATAAGAGAAGGGCCTAATAACTATACTTAGTTAGTTATTTAAGAAATCTAACTCTAATAAGGTTAGGTAGCTACTTAATAAAGGTATCTTCTAATTTAAATAATATAATAAAAATAAATATAACTAATATTACCTTTTTAAGGTATAAATAGTATATAAAGTAAAAGGTAAAGGTATTAATAAGCCTTATAAGAAATCTTACTTTATAATTTATAGTTATAATAACTAAAGTAAATTTATTATATTAATAGAATTACTAATAATCTAGAGGAATAGCTAGTAACTACTTATTATACTAGCTCCCTTACTTACTTAAAGAAAAATTAGCCTTTAAATAAGAAATATTACTTAAGTATATATATAATTAAATACCCTACTCTAATAAGTTATCTTTATAAAGTTACTATAATAGCTTTATAACTAATACTTAGAGAGTATAATTATAAAGGTAATTAAGCCTTTATATAATATCCTAGAAGTAAACACCTACTAGTAGGTAACCTACTTAAAGTACTATTATAAGTAGCTTAGTATAATCACTTTAACCTTTAATCTATACCTTATAATCTCTATAGGTAATAAATTTAGCCTTATAAGAATATAAATAGATAATATAATAGGCCTAAGTAATAAGAATTTTACCTAGCTTAAGGATAAGAAGCTTATAGTTACTAGATTTACTACTAAACTAAAAGAATTCCTTATAATAGAGACACTATTACTCTTTAATAGTTACTAAATTACCCTAAGCTCTAATAACTTTATTATAGTTATATAAAAAAGGTAAGCTAATAAGTTAGCTCTCCTAATAATAAAGTAAAAATATATAAAGTAATAAGCTTATAGAGTATACTTATTAACTATTTATTAGCTAGAAGCCGCTTATAACCTCTTTATAATAGCCTAGTAAAAGGAGCTAAATAATAATAATTTTAAATAGCTTTACTACTATCTATAATAGTAGATAGATAATATAAAGAGAAAGTTTTAATATATCCCTATTAACCTTACTAGAGCTAAGCTCTTTATTTTTATTAATAAATTATTTACTAATAATAAAGACTTAAGCTCTTAACTAGGTTATATTATTATCCTAGGTAATAAGGATTAAGCTAATAACTAAAGCCTCTTAAGAGGTAATATTATTATATATAGCTTAATAAAATTAAAGAGAGTAATATAAAGCGCTTTAGTAAGTAAATTATATAGTATAATATAAGAAGTAGATATTATATATACTTTTAATTTAATACTAGTAATAATAACTAAGAGGCTTAGCCTTCTAAAGATCCTAATAATTCTAATAACTAATTCCTTCTTACTATATAAATACTTAGTTAAATTAGGTATTATAAAAGAGAAATAACTTATAATTAATATTATAATACTCTAATAATTATATAAATAAAGAGAGGTATATAAGATAAGATAAATTAATAGTAACTATAATCTAACTAATATTATAATAAAGATATTACTAAATCTAATACTTAAAAGCCTTATTAATATAAATAAGATTAATATTAAAATATAAGGATAAGTAGCTTATAATAA